>PVJA010002195.1:39043-110707 GCA_004027025.1 Myocastor coypus | reverse complement strand
TGTCATGGGCCATTGCCCACTCTTATTTTTTACTTGTTCCTGACCACATTTCATCCCTCTCCCAGGTCAGATTTGAAAGGCTGATAGGCCTGACTCTAGTTTTGCCCCGTCCTGCACTTGTTGGGTCTCTGGTAAGCTAAATTATTGTGTCCCTTCATCAACACAGTAAGGACAGATAGCTCATCTCAAAGAGCAGATGCTGGGATTAAAGGAGCTGATTTAGGTGGCACATAGCACCATTCCTCTGTCTTCAAGTGCAAGTGTACAGTCTTCGTTTTCTCATCCAAATGCTCTCCCAGCCCTGGGAGGCTCAGCATGAATTAACAAGCCACAGACATAGGATAATCTTCATGGGCCAGATGTCCTAACCTCCTCTTCAGCACTGTCCCCTATTCCTGTTTCTCTATTCTGCTGGAATCTCCCCGGCATGGCTACTGGAACAATCTCTTAGGCCAATACCACCAATTCTAGGCAGGTTGGTGGTCAGCCTACCTGTGTGCAGTTTTTTTTGCTTTAATTGGTTGGCATCCTAGAGCTTCAGAGACCAGAATGATCTGCCCCTCTGTCTTAGTTACTCTTCTCTTGTTGCTGGGACGAATACCCAACACTCAAAATGAAGAAAGGAAAGGTTTATTTAGCTCACAGTTTCTGAAGGTTTCAGTCCATATTTGGCTGGCCCAAGGCTGAGTGGAACAAGGCAGAGAGCATCCAGTTCATGGTGGTGGAACAGCAACAATTGCAACAGAGGCAACTGACCAACCAGGGCAGTAGAGAGCAACAGAGTGCGTCTGTCTCTCTGTCTCTCTTTATATTACATTCAGGCTCTCTGCCTCAGCCTATCCACCTTAGGCCTCACCCATAATCCTAGAAGTACTCAGACCCCTAATCCCATCAGTACTAAAACACATAATGCCAGTAGATCATGAGTCAAGTCTGAAACTCTAGAAGTCCCAATCCCATGATTGCATGAGGCTTTGGGAGGACAACTAGACATAAACCATAACACTCCCCCATGTCTACCCAGTTGTAGACAGTAGTGGACACACATTTGAGTATGTTTTGCGAATGGATATTGATATGGGGAAACAAACTCCCCACCTGCTAGATATCTGGTATGACAATTTCATGTTCCCTAAAATTGAAGAATGCATTTTAGGAACAACAGAAGAACAGAATATATTGATTGGGGGAAGAAAGCTTCTGTCCAAAAGATAGAAGGGGTCCCAAGTGGGCTGCCAAGGACCCTGCCTATTCTAGGAATTTTTATAGCAAAAAACCACAAAATGAAGAGGGTCCAAGGTGGAGAAAAATGGGAAATCACAATATGAACGTGAACTGGGACAAAACTGAGGTGAATCAATAAGACTACAAATCCAATTGCTCAGATAATAGGGACCAAGTGGGGATGTGAAGCAGAACAGTGGTGTTTCCTGTAAGGGTTGGGTCAGTGGCTCTTTTGGGTTTCCTCAGGGTGTTTTGTTTTGTTTTGTTTTGTTTTTGAGGGATCAGGGTTCAAACCCACAGCCTTGCACTTGCCAGGCAGACACTTGTGCCACAGAGCTATCTCCCCAGCCCCTACTCAGGGTGTTTGATACCTACTTAGAATATCAGCCACTGTTGCTTATCCCTAGGGTAAGTACATGAGTTCATTTGTTTTGTCTTTTGTCTTGAGGTCTAGCCCACAGCAGAGGTGTCTGTCTTCCCCACTATACACACCTCGTTCCAGTGTATCTAGTCTTCCACACTGGCTCTTTTGAAGGCCTATCTATCCCTGTCTTACTGCCTCTGATATTTCTACCTAACTTTGCTGTCTATAACACAATCACACCATCCAGACCATACTGTTCCATCCCTTTCTCAGGCTGTCACACTGGGGTAGTTGTTCCTCTGCTGGGATAACCCCAGTGCAGGCACCAGGTGACTATAGACATCCTTGCACTCCAGAATAAACAGAAACAGTTCAAACTAGCCAAACCCAGTGCCTTGTGCTCTGCTTTGCCTTGTCTTTGCAGAGGTCGCCACAGGGGCCTTTCTTTCCTGTGTCTCCTGACCTACTTGGGATGACCCTATTTGATCTCTCACAGTGGGATGTGTCCCTACTCTTGGCACCTGTGGCGAGCTGTCTTTCCAGGCACAGTCATCTGATCTGTGGGCCTCCCTGCACCTGGATAATAATAGAACCTACACATTGAAACACTTTCCTCAGTGGTAATGGCTCACTTTATCTTTCCTTTTTTTTAATTGCTTGAGGTTAGGGATGCTTAAGATTGTCAGTTGCACATTATTTCTGTGGGTGTCTAGGAGGGCGTCTCTGCAAGATAGCACTGGGCTGGGTAAGAAGAGCCCCTTCTCAAGTGCAGAAGCAACTTCGCTTTCTTCAGGGCCCAGGTACTAGCTGGGAAGTCTCCTGTTCTCTGCCCATGGACATCAGGGCTCAAGTTCTCGGGCCTTTGTATTCCAGGACCTTGCTCCACAGGACTGCTTGCAGTGGTTTGGGAGCTAGATAGCTTTAAAGTGAAGGAGGACCTGGTCTTCCCTCCCAGGACACACAGTACATTGAGAAAGGTCATGAGTTCAATCCCTGGTGTTGTGAAAGAAAGAAAGAAAGAAAACTAATCGCTTTGAGTAAGAATCTACACACTGGAGATTTTTAATCTCTTAGTGGGATTCTTACTGCCATAAAAATACCATTTACAAAGAGATCTTTGAGTCTTGTAATGATTATTACTGAAAGATAACATGAAATTTACTTAACATTCTAACATAGGCTATGGGACAGGTATGTCACTCTTTTAAGAAACCTAACTTTAAGATACATCTTCCCCGCAAAATGGAAATTATGGATGTACAGCCTTTGCAACAGACTTGGCTCATCCTGTATTTCCTCTACAGGGTCCTGCAAAAGTTGATTCTGCGTCCTGTCTTTTCAGCTTCTCCGAGTGCCTTTAGACATAGCCTTGTAACTAAATTCTGAATCTGGCTTTGTTTTGGTTAGTACAATTCCATTCTCAGGGTTTATATCCAGATAGCTCTGATTATCAGAGTACTCCTCCTCATGCCTGACTAAAATTGTAGCTTCCATCAGCCTCAGTGTTTTTTTTTTATGATACAGGCAGCTTTTCTTCCAACAAACCCTACTCTTTTTCTGCAAAAGTAAACATCCCAACCTTCTAACTTTCATACGCCGCACGAATACTGCTTGGTGTGCACTGCCATCATCCTTTCTGTCGCTGGTGAGTGCTCCAACCTGCCCATTTCCTCTTTAGATGAACTCCACTGCATCCTGGGAGCTCTTGGGTACACAGGGACCAGATGTATTCAGGAACTGACTCTCAGAGTAATAGCTCTGAGCCCTACAAAAGCCTGCACCTGTGTGAGAACCTGTACTCTGGAATCTCCACCTAGACAGCCATTTGTGGGTGGACGGGAGCCCTTGCATATGACTTCAGGGCATTCCTGGGGTGTGCCGTAGTTCATCAGCTGTGTGCCTCCTGGGACAGCAAGCTAAGAATAACCAAGGAAGCTCTGTTCTCACTGCAGGTATCTGGGCCTTCAGACTAAGGAAGAGAATTGGAATCTGGAACTGAGGGCTTTGTAGAAGGAACTATGCTTTTCAGTTATGTGCATGTATCTTTTTTTGGAATCTGATTGACTTAAAATAAGCTTAGTTGGCTTTTCCTTAAGCTGACCTGTTCAGGCCTGCATATCCTTTGGGGATGAAGGGTTACTGAGATGGCTTGTACCTAACTGGGTCCTCAAGGCCACTTGAGGTCCTCAAGGCCACGTTTGTGCTGGTTTGGCAATTTTAAAATGAATCAAGTCTTGTGGAAATTAATGTGTTGTGACCACTGGTCCTAATGTGATTATTTCAACGTTTGTTTGGGGAATTTATGGCATACTTGAATATTTGAAAAAGGCAAGGGGGGGAAATGTATAGGTTTTTTTTTTTTTTTTTCATCTTTTTGAGACAGGGTCTCACTATGCAGTTCAGGCTGGCTTGAGCTCACTTTGGTAGCCCAGGCTTGTCTCCAACTCTCACCGATCCTCCTGCCTCAGCCTCCCGAGTGCTGGGATTACAGGCGTGCACCACCACGCCCGGCTTAGGTTTTTTTTTTAATGTGTCTTTCAACCAAATACAATAATTGGATAAAATAACTCATCAGTCTTGAGAGTTAATAAACTTCTGGCTCTTGTTTTGTTTTGTTGAGATAGGGTCTCTCTATGTAGTTCATTTTGGCTATGGGCTCGCTGTCAAGCCCAGGTGGTGTCAAACTCACAATGATCCTCCTGCCTCAGCATCCTGAGTGCTGGGATTAAAAGCACTGCCACTCCTGGCTATGGCTCATTTCTTATCCACCCATTTGCTGTCTGCATCTTAACCAATGCCAGGGGCCCTTCCATTTCCCCTTCGGAGCTTGCTTCTGTTCCTACACTTTTATTTGTCAGACATGGAGGTTAACACACTCTGTCAGTAATCTGTTTTGGCTGGGAATGTTACCGTGTTTAGACCCTCCTGGATGCTAAGCATCAGCTCTGACAGCTGATTGTCCCACCACTGGCTTTTCATCCTGCTCTGAGGTGATATTGGTCAGCACTTTAACCCAGGGACCAGATGCTCAGTCTGAAGGTGACTCTTAAACCAGAGCATGCTTTAGGAGAAAAGCTTGTCAGATTTCATAAGGAATGGTGGCCTTCCAATGCCTGCATCAATTGGCGAGTTTTACCAGTGCAACCATATACAGGATTCTTTAAAGGTCAGAGCTGAAATCTCTCTTTGGTTTGAGGGTAATACAAGCAGCCAGCTGACTTACCTGGCTTAAAAGCTTGTGCATGTCTTGGTTCCTGGCCCTCCCTTTCTCAGCCAGCCTCCTGTCCTTGCAGGTTATGGCCACACCGTGCCCCTCTCGGATGGAGGCAAGGCCTTCTGCATCATCTACTCGGTCATCGGCATCCCATTCACCCTCCTGTTCCTGACCGCCGTGGTCCAGCGCATCACCGTGCATGTCACCCGCAGACCAGTCCTCTACTTCCACATCCGCTGGGGCTTCTCCAAGCAGATGGTAGCCATTGTCCACGCCGTTGTCCTCGGGTTCGTCACCGTGTCCTGCTTCTTCTTCATCCCAGCTGCTGTGTTCTCAGTCCTGGAGGATGACTGGAACTTCCTTGAATCCTTTTATTTTTGTTTTATTTCCCTGAGCACCATCGGCCTGGGGGATTATGTTCCTGGGGAAGGCTACAATCAAAAATTCAGAGAACTGTACAAGATTGGGATCACGTGTAAGTATCCAGGCACTCGGGGTCCCACTGTCCTGTGTGTCTGCCTTGCCGTGCTTCGCATTCTGAAGAGCCTGCAGGCATAGACGTCCTGGTTGCCTTTACCATGAAAGCCTTTTGTTCTTTGCCACCTGCTCACCAAGCTTGGGTTTCCTGATTCCCATCAAAACTCTTTATGCAGAAACCTTAGTACTTAGTTATTTTTTCGTAGATGCCTAAAAACTACTGATAAGTTTCATACTAATGATGTAATAAGCACTCTATTACAGTATAGAAATAGGCTATAGGGGATGTACCTGAAGATCAACTTTTAATAAAGTAAGTTGTTTTTGTTCTATTAAATACTATAAATATAAGAAAGTGAGGTCTCAGACATAGAGTCTACAACTAGCAATTATATTTTTTAAATAACCAGGAAATTCTTAAAATCATCTTGCACCAGGGATGTACCTCAGCAGTATAGTGCCTGCCTGGAAGCCCAGGGTCCTGAGTTTGATTTCCAGTACCAAGAGGGAAAAGAAGTAGCCTTGTGTCTCATTTGTCCATCTTGTTCTTTCCCTTTTCTCTTTTCTTCCTTTTAAGAAGAGGCTTATGTGAGTGCATATTGTTCTTTTTCAAAGAAGAGATTCAATATTTTCAGAATTTTATCTGCAGAAAACAAAGTAGTATTTAAAAATCAGATGGCCAATCATTTATGATAATTTTCAAAAAATGTCTATTTTAAGTTCAATATAATTCCTGAACAACTTAGCCTTCATTTTTGTAGAAAACACTTATTTTCAAGTGAGTCTCCCCTTTTTGCAGAGTGGCACTCTATCATAAGCACACACAGTTTCTAGTCTGTTTTCCCAAGAAGTTTGCAGTGTCTTCTAGGAAATCAGAGTAGATGCCCATGCAGTCAGGTGCTTTGTCCGGGCCCTGTCATGTTATCTTAACCCCATCAAATGCCCAGTTGAACATTTTCTTAAACTGCAGGCTTACCGAGAACAGAGCCTTCACCCCTAAATCCCCAGTGCTTCCAACAGTGCCTGGCTCACCTGCAGGATCCCTAGACATCCGCCAAATGATTTCATAGTTCGCAAGTATTATTTTTAGTTTTATTTTACCAAATAGCTACACATTATCCACTCCTACATGCCTCTCTATGATTATTTAGGTTGTTTCTAATTAGGGCATGTTATAAATAATATTATAATGAATATCTTTTAGAGAGACAGATAGATTTTATGTATTTAGTACCAGGTCTACAGGGTCTTACTTCACAGACTGGATTCATAGTGATCCTCCTGCTTTCAGTCTCTCAAGTGCTGGGATTACAGGTGTGTGCCACCACGTCCAGTCTCAACTGCCATCTCAGTGCACCCTGGGGATTGGGCCTGCACAGCTTGCTTGGTGCCAGGGATTGAACCCCAGTCCGTATGTCTGCCTAAGAAGGTGCTTTAATCCACCAAGCTATCTGGCCGGCCCTTATATATTTATATTTTTTATACCTTAGTGTCTTTCCAAGTATGCTTGCTGGTCCAAGAGGAACACACCTCTCTGTGGTCCACAGATCATTTGCCCAGAGATCTCGTGGTGTCTGGAGCCTACAGAGTCAGTAGTGTGCTCTGAGCAGCCTGCTAGTTCTCCTGTATGGTGCAGGCCACTAGGGTTATAGCAGTTTTCTTCAGGGTATGTATTTCATAACAAAATAAACATTATTTAAACTTTCTTTTCGTAACTGGATAGTGTCAAATTTTAACTTTTCATGACTTAAGGATGTAAATATTTTTTGTTTGTGCCAATTTTTATCCTATTTTGTCTAGTAGTTTAGCTCACTGAGCTTTTCATATAATACTAAACCCTTGCATAATAACATCACTTACAATGTGGATCATGCATTCTTTTATTTGGTCTACCCAGGGTTAGTTTATCTCAGAATATTAAGAACTTGTAAATCAAACCAACAAAAGTGCTAAAGGTATATTAATTGTGGATTGGGTAGAATTCTGAAAGTTGGTTATTCCTGTCAGCATTCAGGAGTTTGACTAATAATCAAGGCATGTAGCAGCTTCATCAATTAATCAGACTCAGTGTGTCCTTGCTATTCCTAAAACTCAAGACAGCACACTGCACATGGTGCATTAGTACCAGAGTGTGTAGTCCTACTCTGGAGGTTCCAGAACCTTGCATGCTTAAGGCTGATCGTTCTCCTTTCCCCCACTACACAGCCAGAGCCAACTTCTGCTTCATGCATGGTCTAAGAGTCTTCCTAAGACATTTTAGTGATAGAACATGAATTGGTACTTTTGTTATTTGGGGGTTTTCATTTTTACTTTTTTGTTCCTTTTCATAATGATTACTCTCCCCTTCATACAGATTTTTAAAAGATTGAAACTTTGCTAAAAATCACTATTTTCCCATTTTAAAAGTGCAAGAAATATGACTATTATCTTTTCAGATTGAAAAAAAAAATTGGAGAATTAGCCAGTGAATGATCCATGTGTCCAAAAACTGTCACTTCTGTTGGCTACCGAATTTAGGGGTAATGTGCACAGTCGCACACCAAGACCTGTTTAATAATGATGTCAGTAGGGCTGACCAAATAACTCAGTGGATTAAAACACCTACAAGTAGGCACAGGGCCAGGGGTTCAATTCCCGGCCTGCCGTGCTAGCCTACCCCCTGGGGCACACTGAGAAGGCAACTGAGACTGAGCATGGTGGCGTGTGCCTGTAATCCCAGGAGGCTGTAAATAGGTGGACCAGTACAAGTCTGATGTAGTAGTGAAACCCTGAACACTCTGTAGACCTTTCCCTAAAAAAATAAAGAAAAAGAAAAACTAGTGACATCAGTCACTAAAGGAATTTTATTATAGTTTAAACTATGATCTTTGTTACTGAACTTGTTATTCTGAAGCAGAAATCATGATAAAAATACTGAGTTCTTTAAAGTTGCCCATGATAAATTGATTTCTCCACAATATCGCTGGCTCTTCGCAAGCCCCTGGCTCTCAGGCCAAGGCCATGCACCCTGCAGACATGAGTCTCGCTTGGGTGAGAGCTCTGTGCTGGCCACCAAGCAGTGCTAGTTGCACCCAGGCAGTGTATGGTTCCAAATCACCCATAGTCACTGAGGATGGAGCCCTTGTTTATGGTCTTTCTCAGGGCACTAAACTTTCCTGGAAGTTAGGAAAGTAGCCATTGAAACTGCTCATTAGCTTCCTGTGTGGCCCTGAGATGCTGTGATATCTTTATACAGGTTACTTGCTGCTGGGCCTCATCGCCATGCTGGTGGTTCTGGAGACCTTCTGTGAGCTCCACGAGCTGAAGAAGTTCCGGAAGATGTTCTACGTGAAGAAGGACAAGGACGAAGACCAGGTGCACATTGTGGAGCACGACCAGCTGTCCTTCTCCTCCATCACAGACCAAGCAGCCGGCGTGAAGGAGGACCAGAAGCAGAGCGAGCCCTTCGTAGCTGCGCAAGTGTCTGCTTATGCGGACGGCTTCGCCAGCCACTGAGCCTGGGCTTGCTCCCTTGGGCTGCCATGCAAGCAACAGGTTTACTGTGTCCATTTATACAGGAATGTTGAAGATGGGCTGGTGTTATTTTGAGAAATATCTACTAATTACATTATTTTTTAAAGTAGAATAAAGGAATCGTTGACTTTGGAAGGGTCTGGGGAAATGGGATCTGTATCTGTGATTCATACATGATAAAATGATAGCATCTGCAGTGGTGTGTGGGTGGATAGAAACAGATTTTGTATTTTTACCTAGGGATGCTGGGGTTTGCATTAAAATCATTTAGCTAATGGCTAAATAGGAACATTTATATTTAAAAGCAAAAAAAATTGAAATGGTGTTTTATAAATAGGTTTATGTGTATTAGTTTGCATGTACCCATTAAAAATGATTATTTTTGTAGAATCTAAGTTAAACCTACTATTTATAATGGATAGGTTACCATTAACTATGTACATATAAAGTATAAATATGTTTATATACTGTACATATGGTTTAGGTTACCAGATTTCACTGTACTTCTTAACCCAAAATTGTAGATATCTTTGCTTTTGATTTCTCTTTATACTAAGGAATCCAGAATTGCTACAATAAGGAGCAGAATAATAAATTTAAGAGAACATAACAATAATCTATTACAATAAATATTTCTATCTTCTTGCAGTAGTATGATATCAGATGTCTAAAATATATGTAAACTTTGGTTTGGAAGAGTACAAGCAAGGATTAGCAGCATGTGTGAAAAGGTTAAGCTACCTTATTTAGAAAGCACAATGTGATTAGCACCTACCTAGTACTAAAGCACAAAACTTGGACATAAAAGCCCAAGATGAACAGACTGTGCTCCATTAATCTAAAAACCCTAAATTAGAAGCTAAAATAAATAAAAATCATGGTTGGTTGTAACCCTGTGCTTTGGTATATCAATATTTAGTCAATGTATGTGGGACAGAAAGAAGCATTAGGAAGACCTTGCACCCCTCCAGGGGTTGCTCCCTGAGGCCCTGGGCAGGGGCTGGCTTCACAGATCCAGGGCAGCTTCCTCTTGTCAGGCACTGCTGAAGTGGCCCTCTGCCTTCTGCTGTGCACTGCAGCCCTGCCCTGCTCATCCCATGTTACCCATCAGGCAGTGCATCTCTGGACTTCATTACACAGAATTTTCTCCTGTCTCAGAACAACAAAATGACATAATTTGGGGCAGCATAAGAAGAAGTCATCTTGACTCTGCAGGCCCTGGGCTATGCTGGGCTCACCTTTATCACTAAAGCCTGTTCTCTCAGGCTAGTAAGGACTCTTAGAGACACAGGCATACCTTGGTGGGCCCAGCCAGGTCTACACTGTGGATCCTAGTGGCTGGTATGGTGTGGTAAAAGCTGGGGCTGTGGTACACAAACCAGGGTATCGAGGGGGTCTTACTTGGAGAGCACCCTTGGGTTTTGTGCAACTTAGGCAGAAAGGACTGGTTTCCCACCACTGCTGGGCTTTAGTAAGGGAAAGGAGGGGAGGACAAAGTCCAATAAATGAGGAAGCACGCAGGGGACAACCTCTGGGTCAAGCTGTCATTAATAAGTGATTGTGTGGTACTTGATTTTATCTTATTTTTGAAGAGGATAAGTTTATTTACCTCAGTTTATAGAGATTCCAGTCCATAACTGGCTGACTGCAAAAGGCCGGGTGGCACAGGGCAGAGGGGCAGCAGTTCATAGTGGTAGAAGACAGGAAGAGTAGTAAGAGAGGGAGCTTTTCATGGTAGCCAGAAGGCAACAAAGCAATAAGGGAGGAAGGACAAGCCTCACTGTGTCCCTTATATTGTATACAGTCTCCCCGCCATAGGGCCTGTATAGCACTCGTCCTCTTAGTTCTAGCTGGAATTATGCCAGCCCAATCCGTGGCTGACTTACTAACCACACATTCTTGATCCCAGCATCATATACTCCAGATTCAGCCACCTGTGAAAAAGCCCATATGCATGAGGGCTTGGGGCACATCTGACACAAATCGTCGTGGGCAAGATCCTACTAGGCTTTCCCCTGGCTTCTGTCTTTGAAAGAGCTTCTTCTTGTCTCAAGAGCATTTTATGTTTAATCATGATCATTGAAAATTCACAACATTTCGTATTGTGTTTAACTTTTGATGGGAAAGGTCAGAGAAGGGGCAATAATAGTGTGTCATTGGAGTTCCCAAGATATATATGAAACTTCTAGTAATAGAAGGCTGGAATGAGATGGCCGAAAAAATCAGATAGAAGATTCTTTTTTCCTACCCATTTCTATAGTCAGAATCTTAACTTGGGTAAGCACCAAGCCTGTGGTATCTAGTAAATGTCAGTTTCCTTTTCTAGCTGGTTCTCTACAGGCTACGCCTATCCTAGCCCTCATTATCCTTCTCCATCTTGGCAATGAAGCTCATCTAGAAAACCACAGAACTGCAAAGACAGTACAGCATGGGTAATGCAGTTGGTTACTATGTCTCTGCGTCCTCCCCACCCAATGTTCCAGAAAGGGGTTGAGAAAAGAATTCCCCAAGTGGCTTTCTCGGGCCCAGCCAGCTTGTGCTGCACCTGGCTAGTGAGCTAGAACTCCAGTGCACAGTCTCCTCTCTTGGGTGATGATAACTGTAGGCAAAGAAGCGTATGTGCATGCTGACTTCATGGGCCGTCTTCAGGATCTCAGCAGCCTGGCTGTGCTCACTATCTTGGCATTCACAGCCAGAACTTGGTCCCCTTCTTAAAGTCCTGCTCGATATGCATCAGAATCAGGAGTCCCTCTGGAAATGAAGAAGCCTAGCTGGGAAGCCTTTTCTCCTTGGATGTTAAATCTCACCTGAGCTCCACGAAACTTCTTAAGTGTAACAATTTGGGGTAGAAACTGGGTCAACTCATTGTTAGAGTCCTGTGAAACTATAGGATTCTCATAAGCAGGCAGGAAAACCACTGCGTAGTCATAGGAATCCAGCTGTTCATCTTGGGCAAGGTCCGACACCCAGGCCTCCACAGCCGCAGAATTTGGTACTTGATTTTAGAAATCGGCACCATTCTGCAGGCTATATAGTACTGTAATGCCTTTCAGAGTAATTTAATGTGAAGAGTGAGCTACACATTGGCAAGTTTGATGGTAGATGCTTTGGAGATGTCTTCCTGGGCTGGACAGATGCTGCCCTGTCGTCCGGAGGCAGAGACAATTGGATCAGCCTTAAGATCTGGTCTGCCTCTTCTAGACCAGAAGCTAGCACTGAGGAATAAGGAGGAGGACAGTGTGATAGCATAGCTGCATAATTGCTACAGGGACCAGGATTGGAGGTGAGATATAGAGTGGGAGTTAAATGCGGGCATGGGATACTCTGAATAGTAAGGATGAGCTGGAGTCAGGTCCCCGTGCCAAGCACCAGGGTCCTCACTGAGTTCTGGAGTCCCATATCTTGCTCTGATGGAGAAGAAGCAAGAGCGACTGTCGTTCAAGAAGAGGATGCTGCCGAGTGACCCTGAAGATTACACATGCAGGAGGGATGTGGATTTTAAAGTAGTGGATATGCTTGGTGGTAGGAGAGAAAGGGGTATGCCAGGGCAGGAGTCTCAGTCTCCAGAAACCCATGGAAATACAGCTCAAGGGGTTATGATTGGCAGGAATCTGAGGAGAGTTCCATGCACAAGGAGTGAAGGGGAGGTTTGGCCCAGATCTCTGTAGAAGGTTGAGTGTCTTAGTGAGTTTTGCATTGCTGTATAAAAATGCACAAGGTTGGGGCTTGGCATTATTTGCCTAGATGATCCAGACAACATGATGCAGCGTCTTGGCAGGGGAGCCTTGGGAAAGGAAAAATGGGGTATATGGATGGATGCCTTAGGTAGCCTTTCTCATGGCTGAGATACAATATCCAACACCCAAAGTTAAAGTAGGCAAAGGTTGCTTAGCTCACTGTAAACAGTTTAATCCATGATTGGCTGGCTCCAAGGCAGGATGGCTTGGCAGAGGAGCATCACAGAAAACAGCTTATGGCATCCACAAGATAGCAACAGCAACAAAGGGACCTTACCGGGGTCTTTCTGCCCCTTTTATGCAGGCTAGTCAGAGAGGGTAGCACTCACACCTTTGACCCGAGTGCCCCTGAGTCTACATTACGACATGAAGCACCCCCAGAGTCGCATACTCTACATCTAGCCACCTCTGAAAAAGGCTCGCCTGACTGCGTGAGGCTGTGGTGGGACAGCTGGACACAAGCTGTGGCAGTAGAAGCACCACGCTCCCACGCTGTGAGCTCTCAGAGGTGAGACCACGTGCAGACACCACACTGGTTTCTCTCCAGTCATCAGGCCCCAAGACATGCTCAAAAGAAACTGTGCAGAAGTCAAGAGGAAGATGAGGGCCTGAGGATGAAGCTTAGCAGCACGAGGTTGTGGGTTCAGTTCTGGGTACCAAAAAAGAAAATGAGCAGAACCTTTTTGAACCAGTAAATGCCAAATGACTTTAGGAAAAACACCTTGGAATGATTAGAATATCAAGCTATCCAATCATTTCTCCCTTCCCAAAAAAGTCGTGTTCATATTTAAATGCATCTTTTGAAATGTATATTATGTGCCTTTAGGACTATGAGGAGATGTTTGTGAATCAAGAGATAATTGAGTCGATGCCATTGCTCTGTGTCCTTTAAAGTTAGGGTGGAACATTGCCTCTAAACAAGTTGATGTTTGCTTCAGATAAACATAACTTTAAGTAGAGCTGAGCATGCACTCGAAGGCAGCTTGGATTCTCTGGTAGCCTGGGATTCCTTGTTCTCAATGGCCCAGGCTGAGTAGCTTGGCAAGAGCCATGAAAGACACATCCTCAATTTGGACTGTGCTTGCGAATTATGAGGCAGATCAAGAAATGAAAGTTTTGTGTAAACTTACAGCTAAAATGAAAATGACACCATGTTTGTTAATTTTTTTATGCCCAATAAGGAATGCCCAATAAGGTTGTAACTATTTCTGTAATACATTTAAATGTTTTCCTATGGCAAATTTAATTCTGTGAGGGTTTTACTTTGCAGGTATTTGTTATAGTCCGGTGTTTTGTCCAACACAAACCATGAGGTTGCTAAAGACAATTTTCCTGTTTCACTGATGTAGGAAGTAATGACATGAGAAGATAGTTTTCAAAAATGCAGCAAAGAATGCAGAACACGGATGTGAATGAAAATTTTTCAATCATATTTTTATGGTGTGGCAATAAAGCACATCAGGGAGGAAGCATGTGTGCTCTCCGCTTCACTCAGAGCTCTCGCTTACTTGCCTGCAGTGATAATAAAATCTTTGCTCTCATTTCCCAGCTCACAAAAAATAAAGGAGAGAGATGCTCATGGATAATTCTAGAGTTTTGTTGGACATGGTGGCAAAAGTCTGTAATGCCAGCACTGGGGAGGTTGAGGCAGGAAGATCATTGCAAATTTGAGACTAGTCTGGGCTACAAAGTGGGCTCAAGGCTAGCCTGAGCTGCATCGTGAGACCCTGTCTCAAACAGAGAAGAAGAAGAAGAAGAAGAAGAAGAAGAAGAAGAAGAAGAAGAAGAAGAAGAAGAAGAAGAAGAAGAAGAAGAAGAAGAAGAAGAAGAAGAGGAAGAGGAAGAGGAAGAGGAAGAGGAAGAGGAAGAGGAAGAGGAAGAGGAAGGAGGAGGAGGAGGAGGAGGAGAAGGAGAAGGAGAAGGAGAAGGAGGGGAAGGGGAAGGGGAAGGAGAAGGAGAAGGAGAAGGAGAAGGAGAAGGAGAAGGAGAAGGAGAAGGAGAAGAAGAGGAAGAAGAAGAGTAATCCTGGACTTTTGTGTTAGCATACTTTTCATGTTATAGTTATTGGTGGGCGCATTTTAAAAAATTGAAAGTCTTAAGATGCAAACTGCCAGTAGCTCTGGGCAGGCGCTCTGTGGGCCCCGGGGCTCAGCAGGAGCAGCAGCATGCCTGCATCTCCCTGGCTGTCTGGTGGCACTTGAATCCCAGGAAAGCATCCTCACACCCCTTTATGCACCAACAAGGAGAAATGGCCCTGCTTTCCAGGGATGTGACAACCTATCTGCCACTTACTGCAGGTTTTGTCCATCCTAAGCCACATAGGACAGACCAGGTCAATTTACATTTGCATGCAGAGGAATAATTATTAGTCACAAGAATGTTCTTCTACTGCTAAGTTGTTCTGGCCCACCATGTGGTCGACAAGATGAGTGCCCTCTGCCACTCCCATGGAGAAGCAAATGAACCGCTGACACAGTCAGGAAGGTGGAAGGTTTCCAGACAGCCTGCTGGAGAAGGTACAGCATCCTTCCAGGCTGTGTTCCACAGCAAACACATTTCTTTGGATGTCATTTCAATAGCACAATTTCCATAGTGATTGTCTTAGTTACTCTTTTATCATTGCTGGGACAAATACTCAACACCCAAAATGAAGGAAGGAAAAGTTTATTTTAGCTCACAGCTACTGAAGGTTTCAGTCCATACTTGGCTGGATCCAAGGCAGAGAGACACACGGCAGAGAGCAGCAGTTCATGGCAGTGGAACAGCAACAGTGGTGACAGAGGCAACAGAACAACCACGGGAGCAGAGAGCAACAGCATAAGTCTGTCTCTCTGTCTCTCTTTACATCACATTCAGGCTCTCTGCTTCAATCTATCCACATTAGGCCGCACCCATAATCCCAGAAGTACTCAGACCCATAGTCCCATCAGTACTAAAACACATAATCCCAGTAGATCATGAGTCAAGTCTCAAACTCTAGAAGCTCCCACTCCACGATTGTATGAGGCTTTGGGGGGACAACTAGACATAAACCATAACAATGATGTTAAACTGTATTTACAAGCTCTGTTTAAGGAGATGCTATAAACCCAATATGTATCACAGCTTTCCTTACCTGGAAGCACATTCCTAGAACCCCAGATGATGCCTGAAACCCCCAGTAGTGCCAAGCCCTAATGTGCATTATGTAATAGAAACTGGTGAATGTTGAAATTGAAAAGAACAAAACAAAACCCAAAAACAGTAACAGCAAATTGCCATTTGCTGCAGCAGTTCCTAAAAATGTTCCCTCTTGTTCCAAACACATGTATCCCTTTATTGCTAGCATTTTCTGAAGCAGTTCTCGAAGTCCTCTTTCATGGGTATTGTCACCGTTGTGGCTGTTTCCATGTCCTAAATCCACTCGAAATGCTTCCCTTTCATGTCCATTTTGAGTTTGGGAAAGGGCAGAGACTCCATGGAGCCAGATGTGGTGAGTGAGGTGGAGGAGCCCTCGGCTCAGCCTGTCTTTATAGGCCTGCTTCTCCACTGGACGGCACTCGGGCAGCTGCAGTCAACATGTTTTTGATCACACCAAGTAAATCTGTGTGAAAAAAAACTTCCAGAACTGCTTCAGAAAGTGACGAGAAAAGAAGCATCAGTGTGTTCAAAGTGAGGGGCATATTTTGAAGGGGAGTAGTGGCAATATGTCTTTCATTGAAATACATTCTTAAAAATTTTAAACATTCATAGATCATTGCTTGTAAGTACCTAGCTCTGATGAAGCTTAATTTCTTAAGTTAGGCACAATAAAACATTAAGAATGACCACTGAAATAATAGGCGAGAGCAATTTTGAAAATATACCTCAATAAAAGTCATTAAAAACCTATACATTTTTAAATCTGGAATTTTCCATGTGATATTTTCAGACTTGCTGATCACACATCACTGAAAGCACAGGAAGCACGCTGGAGAAAAGGGCAGGGGCTAAAGTTTAAGGTGGGAGGCCTGCTTCTTGCATGATAGTTGACATTTTCAGAAAGTTCCCTGAGGCTCAACTTCTCATATTATAAAGTGCTTATGTTACAAGATATTATTTACTTGTGAAAAAGACATGCCTGCCAAACTATAAATGGTAAAATACACAGTGTAGATAAAGAAATTAGCTGTTTTGAGGGTTTTTCTCTTTGCTTGTAATATATATATATATATGAACAAATATATATAAACAAATCCGTTTTCACATAGGTAATCAGCATTTAATTTTCATTGCTCAGCTGCAACCAGAAAATGGATGTCCTCAGCCTACAGAGCTTGGAAGGCATTCTACCATCTTCTCTGTGAACTGCCTTTCTCTGCCCTGCTCTGCACACATTCTTGGCTGGGGCTGTTCTTGCATTGGGATGAAGTACCCTGCTGCCTGTGCTCACTTCCATAATAACAGCCTTCCTCTAAGCAGTTGTTTCCAACTTAGTGCATGGTGTGATGCATTGTCTTTTAGGACAATATGACCCTAAACTCTGGCAGTAAGCCCATTCCCACCCATTATTTCTGCAGTGACTAAGCTAGATTTAAAGGTCAGTATGATTTATGGTTTGAACTAGAGCTAACAGTACTCTGTCACAAGGTAAAATAGCAGGCTTTTTTTTGCTGGTCTAGCATTTTCCCCATGAATTTAGAGAGGACTGAAGGTGACCTCAGTCCCCTATTGTGGGGCAGTGAAGCAGTGTCAGATGCTGACACCGCATGGTCCCTGTTGGTGTCCCCACCCCACCATGAGACCCTGGGGGTTCCCATTCAGGACACTTCACAGATCACCGTGGGAGAACTTGAGGGAGATAGCAGAATAACCCAGATTCCTAGGGTGTCTTCCTCCAGGAGAGTACTGTACTTAAGTCTACAAACCTCACACTTACATGGCTATATCTGTGGTAGAAAGAAAAGAGGTATTTTATGATTCTACAGGAAGCATTTGGTCATATAACTATAAATTAGCTCTTACCCACATCATAAAATGATCAGGTCTTGGGCACTTATTTCCCATAGTACATAGTACAATTATAGGATAGATAGTCCCCCAGGCTTCTTTCCAGGTTCTTGGTTTCCTGAACAAAGAACTGGAAAAGAAGAAGGTGGTGAATGTAGTATATACATTTATTGGAAATGAAAAGAGCTATTCTCTACAAGGCAAGTGAGCCAATGAAAAGGTTTACAGAATTTTGATGATAAGGGGAAAGAGGTCTTTTGTGTGGAAAAGTCCCAGATTGGCTTTCCCTTCATGCAAATAAAGCACTGGGGCATTGTCTTTTTAAAAACTCACTTGGCCTCAAGGCAAACTGCAACTGTCTACAGAAAGGCTCATTTAACTGTCTGCCAGAGATAAATGAAGGATGACATACAGTGCTCTTGGTTGTTTGTGACCATATGCAAATGAAACAAGCCTCTTCCAGTTGGTCCTTTGTGCAGTGCCAATTTCAACTAAAGAACAACAATATTACTTTCTAACTGATTCCGCGTACAATGCCCAGGATCCCTGAAGTCATGTTGGGTTCAGGTGTTCTGAACATGTCCTCTCTTGACCTGTTAGCCATAGGTATTTGTGACAGTGCAATTGGTTGTCCAGTTTGCCCCAGTCCTAGCCTCCTACCGCAACACAAGATCACATGATCTCTAGTGAGATAGGAGGTAGCGAGTGGCAAAGCTTGCTGAGGAAATAAGTGGGACCTGTAACTAGAAGATCCAGGGACAGCACCAAATAATTCCCCAGGCCCCGTATGTAGAACAGCATGTGGTTGACACGAATGAGAAGAGAGGCCACAAGGAGTCCACTATCAGGACTCTTCAGGGTAGCCCATTCTGGGTCTTCTAGACCAGAGCAGACAAATTAACTTTTGTCTCTTTTCCCTTTCCTCTTTTGTTTGGTCCAAGTTTCCCGTTACTTCTTCACTCTTCATTTTTCAAATAAATTTTTAACATCATTTTTGCCTGGTCTTGTTCATTTCTCTGCTGCAAGCAAGAAAGACCTGGAATACATTTAATTGGCGAGTCATTTCAAAAGGAGCTACCAGAAAACACTAGGACCCTCAAGGAGTCAAGCAAACTTTCCTAGAAGAACCAGATGTGACTGTGCTTTTTCTGACAATGACACCTATCAGCTAAAGAGAAAGAAACATGCACAGAGAGAGCTAGCAAATGGAGGCCACTGTGTGAGTGACATAGTGTTTATGCAGAAAGAAAAAAAAAAAAAAAAAAAAGCCCGCCTGAAATAGATATAGCTCAGCAGCACAAGCGCCTGCCAAAGTGCAATGTCCTGGGTTCAACTCCTGATGCTCCCCAAGCAAAAGTCCAATGTAAGCTTCTTAGTTTATCTGAAAGCCAGAACTTAATGCTATTAAATTTTAAGCAATGATCAAAACTCAGTATTATGACAGAATAATATATAACAGAATGTAACAGTGAAGTTTTAGGTAAACAGATAAAATCTTAGGTCTGAAAACGATCAAAGTAATTTTATATCATTTGCACATGGAACTTGGGCCATACCTCCTACTGCCTTTCTGTGTGGCTCCATGGTTAGGCAGACAGACATTTGGGGGGCAGGGAGAGTATTCCAAATTACATGTTTTGCCAGTTATACAAGAAGAAACAAAGGCCTCAGTGTATAAAACCTTTCTGATCACTCACTAGATCTCAAACTCCAAGATACAGGGCCTTTATTTCTATAACAAGGTAAGCAACATTCCTGGTTGTCATAATCTGTGGTCAGTGACATCAGGAAAGTCTTTTAAGGGCTCTCCTGCCTTTGTTGTGACCTGTGTTAGCCTGTAACTTTTTCTTTGTAAATTTTATAGGTTTCTTATGTGATTAAAGTTCTAAAGTGAGCACTGTCCATTTGAAAAGAACAGGAAAACACTTTGCAATTCAAAGTAATTTCTAAGAAAAATTGTCAGTATGCATCATGATTACCATAGTTCCCTGAAACCTAGGAGTAATTTAGATAGTGTATAAAAAGACATCCAGACTTCCATTCAGGGTACTTTCCATCTTAAAGGCATAAATCCTTTTATATCTATTTTACAATAAACTCTATACTTGTGCATGGCTACCTATATGCCTGGACTTAATTCTTTCATAAAATGCACAAGGGACCAGGGAGCAAAGGCCAGTTCCTCCAAGTGTTGGAATGCCACAGGCAGCTGAGCTAGATAGAAATGTTACAGGCTGTCAGACAGTGCTGGGCTTGAATTTACAATCTTTCTCTCTCAGCTTTTCAGAGTGCTGGGATTACAGGTATTTTCCACCATACCTAGGTCCATGTTCTCAATTCATGTATTCCTTTCCGTTTTCCAAATTTCATGTTGTGCCAAGTGTCACACTAAGTAGCTGCAAAACAGAAACAGGCTGCCCTCACAAAGCTTAAAGCATGGTAGCTGCAAAAAGGGTTGGCCGAATAACAAAGCTAAGGTGGTGGGTGCTGCAGTGGACAGGTCAGGTCGCCTTGGGGATTGAGACATGGCTCCCTGGCAGTCCAGAGCCTTGTCTACAGACACGTGCTACCTACTGCTTCCCAATCACCATGCTCTGCTGAAGGACGCTGCATTGTCTCTGGTCACCTCCTTCCACCATCTTCATCCAGTGACATCACCGTGAGTTGCACAGGCTTCACATCCAGGACAACTCCACAGGCCCATGAGCTCCAGCACCCCTCCACGGGACCGTCACAGATGTCTACTTTCTACTCCCCGGGCTTCGCTCCCTTACAGCCTCTGCTCCATAAGCCCTCATGGGCACACCAGCTGAGAACAGGCCTCAGTGTCATAGTCATTCCCTCAGACAAGCCACTCAGGACCAAGTTCCAGTACTGACACTGTGCCTGACCCTGTGACACCTAAAGAGAAGTGTATTCTACTCAAGGTGAGGAGTCAAGGAAGAACAGGAGTGAATCAGATGGAGCAGAACGAGAGAGTGTCACAGCCCAGAAAAGGCTATGCTCAAAGCCCTGCAGCGTGAGGGACCAGGACGACAGTCCCCAGAGCCCCAGATGACAGTCCCCAGACCCCGAGGGTGACAGGCAGCTGAGTGTAGCAGCAGTTAGTGGAGCAGGTACCCATGGGGCTGAGGCCAAGTAGAGGAGGACTGTTGTCCCCTCAGGACAGTGAGGGGTTGATACAGTTTCAGGCATGGGAAGTAACGGGACCCCATCCACATGCTAGAGGCCCCTTTGCGGAAGGCTATAGCTACGCCGGGGTCAGGGGCAGGCAAGACAGACAACTCGGGACAGGGGCCTCAGCCTTCCCTTGCCCTGCTGCAGAAACCTGGTGTCCGGCCCTCTATGGAACGGAGATGACCCACAGATGGATTACTGAGCTTTAGCAAAGCCTGGTGGGACTGAGGGTGAAGAGCGGGCTCTTAACTAAGGGAAGGCAGACCTTACGTTTTATTTTATCACATCCAAATAATTTAAATTTTGTGTTTAAGGTTAATAAAAGGGAGGGGGTACATTGATTACGGACACCCTCTGCTCTCTCTTGGTGCCAATGTAAACTTCCGGTAGCCCTTTCTCAGCTCTTCTCTCTCCTGCACTGCTAGTTCCCTCCACATCCTGTCCTTTATTAGCTACCATCTTGCCTGCTTTCAGTGCAGGTGATGCATGGGTAAGAAATCCAGGCAGGCAGGTGGTGGCCCTTCCCCACCAGTTCTGTGCTCAAGAGCAGAGCCCTTTTGCTTGTCACTTGGTTTCTGCATTGGGCAGGTGCAGAGCGTCTGGGAAGCCCTCCAGGGTGCTTCCGTAGCCTGCCTGCTAGAAGCTTCCCACAGGATGTTCTTCTCCAGGATGCACTCAGGCCTTGGCAGGACCACTGGTCCTGATAAACACTGGCTGCCAGGACAAGGTACCAACAATACTGAAGGCAGGGGCAGACCTGAGCAATCACACTGAAGTTGAAAACTAACCTCAGGCTACTAGCCCTAGAGACTGCCCTGGACCCCTCGACTCTTCTTACACGTAATTGTCTAGATCATTTCCCAAACTGATCCTGTCCCTAAAAACCATTCTAAGAGCCCTTGCTAGGTGAAGAGAAAGTCCTGCTGCAGTGATAAAGCTGAGTAGCAAGGTGGGTGATGCCTATTGGTGGGTCTCCTCCCGAGAGTGGTTTGCCAAAGGGAGGAATGGGTTTGACTTTCTGTTTGCAAGGGGGCTAGGAAGTGCTGACTTTCTAGGTCTGGAAAAGCCTGAGTGCACTCAGGAGAGGGAAGGGTCTGGCTGGGACATGTAGGTGCACAGGGACATGCAGCTCCAGAAGACGCGTGAGAGCAGAGGCAGGCAGGGTTGATAAAGCCAAGCGGTGGTGCTGCCCTGGCCCACCAGACAGCATTTCACTGCGTTCATTCTGATAACTGAGTTTGTTTTACAGTTATTTTCCATCTATCATTAGGAGATACCAAATTAATTAGCAAATATCATTTTCTCAGGTACACACAATCATAACGCAAAGTGCAAAGACAAGCACACAAGGGGAAGGAAGGCTCTGCCTCACACTCAGTTAGTGACACTGGTAAGGAAGGTGATGCTTTCTGAATGACATTGGTTAGGGATCCTTCTCTGGGCAGAACTTCCTTTGTCTCTTGGCTGCCAAAGCTGGGGACAGACGCAGAACTGTTTGTCCCCAAATCACAGTAAAGGCGCATCATAGCCCAGGATGCAGTCCCTGCTGCATGAGAATATGACAACAGCTTCAGAGCAGGGTCTTTTTCCAAATTTTCTTTTTTTTTTATAAAATTGATGACCTCCCATGAGATAAATTGTCTTATTTCAGTGATATTTTAAGGATGCTCTCCAGATACAACATACGCCTGATTTAATCAACAGAGATGGACACTTGAATGGAATTGGCTTGTGCTGACCCGTGGGTCTAGAGTATGCTTGAGAGCTGGTGTGCTTCTGGTGTGACTGTCTGCAGAACGAAGGAGCAGAACTTTACTTTTTAGATCCTCTGGTTCAACTATTTTCTTTTTTATTATTTTATTATTTTTAATTTTTAAATTTAAATTTTATTTTTTTAAATTTAACAATGATTATATTACATATTTTCTTTTTTCTTTTTTTGTCTTTTTTTTTTTTTTTTTTTTTTTTTTTTTTTTTTTTTTTTTTTTTTTTTTTTTTTTTTTTTTTTTTTTTTTTTTTTGAGACAGTGTATTAGTTACTTTTTGCTTGTTGCTGGGACAAATACCAGACACTCAAGATGAAGGCAGGAAGGGTTTATTTAGCTCACAGTTTGTGGAGGTTTCAGTCCATATTCGGCTGGCCCAAGGCTGAGTAGAACAAAGCAGAGAGCATCCAGTTCATGGCGGTGGAACAGCAACAAAATGGTGGCAGAGGCAGCCAAACAAACAGGGCAGCAGAGCAGCAGCACCAGCTCGAGCTACAGCCTGTCTCTCTGTCTCTCTTTATATTACATTCAGGCTCTCCGCCTTAGCTCCCACCCTAGGCTACACCCTAATCCCAGAAGTACTTCCACCCATAATCCCATCAGCACTAAAACCTATAATCCCAGGGATCATGGATCAAGTCTCAAACTCTAGAAGTCCCCGCCCAGTGACTGCATGAGGCTTTGGGGGGACAACTAGACATAAACCATAACAGACAGGGTCTCACTATGCAGTTCAGGCTGGCCTTGAGCTCACTTTTGTAGCCCAGGCTGGTCTCAAACTCACACTGATCCTCCTGCCTCAGCCTCCCGAGTCTGGGATTACAGATGTGTGCCACCACGCCCGGCTATATTACATATTTTCATCATTGGATCAGTTTAGATTAATAGATATTGGTGTCATCAACACTTTCTGTAAACAATTTTTTTTTAACAGTTGACACACTGCACACTGTCCTCACAATAGTTATGCAGAGCAGTGTGTGGGCATGACCCACCTTCCTCTTGATGTTGCTAAGGAAAGAAAAAAAAGAATTCTTCTCTTTGAATTAAGAGGGAGCAGATGCATACACAGTTCAATGTTCCACAATTGCAGTGGGCCACCAGTGAAACTTGCAACGTTGGAGGCTATTGATCCAAGCCTACTACATCAACTATTTTCTATAAATTCAGCGAAAGCACCATCTTCCCGTGGAGTGAAGAATTATTCCATTTCTCCAGGCAGCTTTTGATTTCCTTTCCATTTCAAAGCTGTTTTTATGCATCTTCAGAGGGAACAGAATTAAAATGCTGCTTGCATATTCCCGGAGCTTTCCACCTACTGAAATGTGAACCTTTCTCAAGTCGAATAAATAAATTTAAAAAAAGCACATGGCCTTTTCCTGTGTCACCAGGAGTTTGAGCAGATACAGTTATTGTGCCTAGAGATGAGCATGAGACTGAGCAGGAAGCAGGTTGGCTTTCCAGCCTCAGATATTGAGATGAGGTTCAATGCTAGGCCCAGGAGAAGGTGTCACCACTGATGCTGGGGCTCGAGAACTCACTGTCCCCAGAAAGCCCATGTGCTGAAAGCCTGCTCTCCAGGGTGGCCCTGCTGGAGACAGTGGAGCACGTAGGCACTGGGAGATCTCTGTGCCTTTCTCCCTTTCTGATCTCTGACTCTGAGATAAGAGAAGTTGAGATCACCATGCATTCGCACCACAATCTGGTGCCTCCACGTAGGCTCAAATAGACGAACAGATCACACAGCCTGGAATCACTGAAATAATGAACTGAAATAACATTTTTCTCTTTATAAGTGGATTGTTTTGGGTACTTTGTTGCACTGATGCAAGCAAACTAATACCGTCATCTCCTGCTTTGCCCCACCTTAGTAAATGCTGAATGGTACAGTCTTTTGTGGGGCCATTCAAATCTTTTTTTTTTTTTCTATATTTTTAAATTAAAATAAGACCTTTAGGTACAGCAATAAGGAAGATTTTTGTTTGTATCTATCCTAAGCCATATCAACTTCATTCTAGAACAAGACTTGGAAGGGCTAAACATCTGTCAAAAGACATGCAGTAAGGTGAGCCTGTAGCCTCAGCTCCTATTTTGGGGAAAGCCCAGGGCACATGGTTTCAGCAGTACCCTATTGTGGGCAGCTGGTTGCATTCCTATCAGGTCTAGGATGATGCAGAAACATCCTGATTGGAGCATCTGTGGAAGGAGGCTGCTCACCTCATGGCAGCCAAAGAACAAAAGAAGAGAGGGAGAGAGAGAGAGAGAGAGAGAGAGAGAGAGAGAGAGAGAGAGAGAGAGAGAGAGAGAGAAAGGAGTGGGGGACCAGATACAGTCCCTAAGGCTATGCATGCTCCACTCTGTTTGGTAGGCCTCACCAGCCCAGCTAACACATTCCACTATAAGATGGTCAGTGGGTTACTCTGTCAATAGCTCTGTCAGTCAGTGTTTACTAGAGAAAAAGATATATGAGTTTACAAGATGGCCTTGTAATGATCACTCACAGTGTTGGATAAGGAAAAAGGCAGAGGCTGTCTGTATACTGAAGACGAAAGGAATCTGGCCATGATCTGGAGCTCCTGGTAATGTCTTGTGCAAGTCTACATCAGGAGGCCAAGAGGTCTGCTGTGAGGGCTGCAGAGTCTATGCTGGAAGGCTGAAGGATCTGCACCAGAAGCCATGGAGTCTGTGCTTAAAGCCAGGCGTTGAAACCCAAAGTGAAGGCAAAGACTGGAACTGCTCTGAAGAAACAGAAGCAGGCCCATCTTTCTTTATAGAGAGGACTTTCTGGTGCTTGCATCAGCCCAGGAAGTTTATACTGTAATTCCATGGAAAGTTATTGGAATTTTAGTGAGTTAATTCCAATCTACCACTTCCAGTATAACCCATGTCTAGAATAAAGATACTAAAGCATATCTGGTTGTAGAGAGTCAAGAGGTCCTTGGTCCGTCTATGATTGTAGTGGTTGGTCAATTGTGTCAACTTGAGAAGTTATGAACACTTAACTACACTGGCTCAGCAATTCCATACTTTAGGGTATAGAGACCCCAGCCTAGAGTGGCTCATCTCTTGAAGGGGAATGAGCTAGGATGGAGGGTCTCATTCTTTCTTGAAGAAGCTCAAGTCTTTGCCACTGACTTGGACATCATCTCCTGGCTTTTAGCACAGATTCTTGACTTCTGCTTTGGACCTTTCAGCCTGCTGGTGTAGATATATCAGCCCTCCCTCACAGACCCATCAGTCTCCTAATATGGACTTGCATGGAACACTGCTGTAGGCTCCAGATCTTGGACTGAACTTTCAATTTCCAATGTGCAGATACCCTCTGCATGCTTCCTCATCTGACTCTGTGGCCGACTGCCATAAGCCAATCTTGTAATTTCTGATACATTTAAATGTTTTCTTTTTCTTTCTGGCAGTACCAGGCATTGAACTCAGGCCTTTGCACTTGCCAGGCAAGTGATTATTCTACTGAGCTATCACCCCAGACCCATTTGTATATCTTGTGTTATATCTGTACTTCTAGTAAAACCCTGAATGATACAATGATGTCTAACCTGAACAAAGGACCTAACCCAGGGCAAAAGCCAGATTTTATTAATGTGTTGAGAGGGGCGTGGCTTAAGTTTTACTCTGAGAATTACAGAAAGTAGGTGAGCGCTAGGAGCAGGAGGCTTGAAATCACCTCTACAATATTCAGAGAAAGGATATGCAGAAAGAGTAATCTACATGGCACAACTGAGGTGGTATCTAATGTTTTGGGTCAGTGCTTCAGCTGTGATGTGTAATCTTTCATGCCCTAGTGTTGTAGGCAGCTAAATTAGACAAAAATATTATAGGGAGTTAGATAGGGCCAGGCTCTCAAGGACAACATGGAAGATAAGATGACTTCATTACTATAAACTGACACTCCTCTACTATGGGCCAGATCTCAAGACAAGAGTAAACAAATACAGTTACATACTTCCCTAGGGATGGGCATTAGGGATTGATATTCTAAGTAGGTATCAATTACCTTGAAAGAGCCCCAGTTGAGTCACTAACCCAACCCCCAACAGGAAGACTTGGTATTCTTGCCTGCTTGCTTGCTACATGACTCACTTCCCCATTTGGTACTGGATTTAATCTATTTTACCTGAGTAATGTTGCTTATAATTTCATTGTTTGCCCATAGTTTTGTCCTACCTCATGCTCACCTACATGAGTTCCCATGTCTTCTCCACAACCTTAGGCCCACCTCACCATGTAGTTTTTCTCTATAAAAGTCCCTGGAAGAGACAGCTTCCCAGGGACCACCCACTTGCAATCCCCCTCCTGGTCCTCTCTCAGACAGGAGCCTTCTTTCCCCTAATATATATATTCTGCTCATAACCGCCTTTTGTTCCTAAAATTCATTCTTCAGTTTTAGAGAACATGAACCGTCTCAGGTACTTTTCAGGTTGGGAGTTAATTTTTCCCCTATATCACTTTTTCTCCCTGTATCACTAGGAAGCCATAGTCTCTATTGCAAGGCTCGATCCAGCTGAGAGTGTGGAGTATGGCTCTCCATCCTGTCTCAGCATATACATGCTTTCTGGATGAGCTAAGGGAGTGAGAAAACACTGCCCTGCCATCTTTGCTTTAAAGGCCATCTTTGTTCTAGAGGTACCATCTGCACCTCCCTAACCAATCTGCATTGCTTAAAGCCAATTGATGGGATAAGAAAAAGTGCTGTCCAGCTCTGCACACATCAGTGCATGGAAATAGGGCCAGGTTCTGCCAAAATGGAGACAATTGTGCCTCCTTCAAGGAGAGGCACCCAGGTGGGCATCTGCACTTCTTCATTCCCCCTTATAGCTCCCAATTGACAAGCTACCCTAGCGGGGTGTTCTACACTCTAGGGTGTGATACTGCTGGGCCACTTAGTGAAGCTCCCTTTATTCCAACTGACACAATCAACCAAGGATCACAGTCATTTTAGTGCTCTTGTGATCTGGGCACTTCCCCCAAGCCCCTCTCAGAGTTGCTGTGTTAGAGACCAAGCCTTCAACACGGTGAAACTTTGGGCGATATTGTATATTGAAACCATAGCGTTGTCACTTCAGGTCCCATTTGCTTTTTCTTCTCTTTGTTGTCACAGTTGGCACTGCCCAAGGCCCATGTGTCCCCACTGGAGTCAGCTGGTGCTCTCACAGTTGAGTCCCATTCCCAGACCAGCTGTCACCTCAGTATCTGTGCAGTGCCAGTCACAGCTTGGTCCCTGCTGTTTCTAATTTTCTCTTCCTCCCTCCTTCTTTCTGCCCTGCCACCTGCTGTGTGCCAACATGACATTCATTTCTAGATTGTTTTGTTGTTTCAAAGCTGCTCCCTTGAGTAATGTTGTTGAATCCCATTGTTTCCTCCCGACCCCTTTCTCTGCAGGGCTTTGGCAACATCTTGCTTGATGGCTTCCTCTTTTGCCCAGATGGACATCGTTTGCTCATATATTCTGCTACATCATTGTGTCAGGCCACTGAACAAGAGTCATTTCTATTCTGCCTTATTTCTCATGTGTGGCAAAAATGAGCTGAATATGAGATAGGCAAGATATGTGAGGGGCAGAAAGTTCTAAATGTTAGGCTCACGATGAGGGCAATCCTGGAAATGGAGATATGGAGCTAATATTTACTTTATCAACAAATATGTATTTTCAAATTCCTGTGGTACAGCAGATACAATTGTACAAATAAACAGCAGAACAGAAATGCTTGCTCTCGTGCTGTTTACAGCTAAGAAGACAACACATCCCAGACTGCGCCCCACTTCTTCCTCCCGTAGACCGGTGGCATATGCTTCATTCCTACATGGAGTCAGCAGTGTTCCTTGCCTGCTTGAATCTCCACTCCCTCACCTGAGCACAGATGGTTAATGTTTGCTTCCCAAGGTCAATGGCACAAGAGGGCACTGATAATTGTTGAGCACCTACTGTGAGTCTGGCATTTTTGCTTGGTGTTCTATCAGATTTTCTGCAATGACTTCATCTAAGGAGTTGTTTTGTCTCAGTTTTCAGGTGAAAAACTATCAGAATAGCAAAGGGAACTGTCTAAAGTCATAGAATTTCTAATAGAGCGTTGGTAGAATAACTGAAGTTCCATGTCTTCTAAATGGAAGAGGTTAATTAAATCCACTTGCATCTGGTCCTAGCTGCCAGCTCGGAAATGGGTTAGGTGGGAACTACTGTTTATGAGCAACTCATGTAAAACATGACTGGATAGTGCAGAGGTGTGTTAAAATTAAGGAACAAACTTTACATAGAGACATACAATCCTAGGGAGAGCTGAGCTTCGTCTGCACTGTTGTAGTTATAAAGCCAATTATGAAAGGGTGGGAAGAAAGTACCCTATGTCTCCTCCTAAATTGATTCAAGGCACATGGAAAGTTGTTGCCTGTTCTGGGCTCCACGTGTGTTGGTTTTGCAGGGTCCTTGGGACATTTCAAATAGATGACATTTAAATTAGAGACAATTGGACAAGTGACTGTGGATCTTAAGCATGAGATCCAGCAAACCTTTGGCTATGGGCATTAGGGCTGTGGAGTGGGCACGATTGTCTTGAATGAGTTCACAGAGCTACAAGAAAAGAAGCTAGAGGGCCGATGAGATGGCTCAATGGTCTAAAGCGCCTGCTTAGGCAAGCTTAGGCAACTTCAGGGTTAGGCAAGCTTAGGCAACCACTTTGATTCCCCGGCACCACATGCTGTGCCAGCCCCACCACCAGGGCAGACTGAGCCTGCCATAATAATAATAAAGAAAAGAAGCTAGAGTAGGCAGAAGGCTTGTGGAAGCACATTTAAGGTAGGACATCAAACCAGACTGTAAATGCAGTTGCCTAGAAAGTTGCTTCCCAGTCTTTTTCCAGTCACAGAATCCACAGAAATGACTCTATTGGTGAGGCACTGGCAATACAATTTGAGTTCACAAAGGAGAACAACCAGCCATGATCTACAGCTCCCTTTTCCACCTGCCACCAGAAAGCCAAGAGCATCTATGTCTTACTTCCTCCATTTATGACATCCTCATTGGAAAGCTCTGATCAAAGATATATGCTAATAACGCAGATTATTGGCCCCACTCCTCAGAGACTCTGATTTGCAGGATCAGAAACCACATCCTGAATGAGCTTCACGAATCTGCTGTAGGTCTTCCTCTAAGAAACCCAGCTTTATAAAGCAGAATGAAATAATAAAATACTTATAGTCTTTTGTAAGTGAAAAAAGAAACTCAGTTTTAATGGTTGTAAAATGAAAATAAATTTAAGAAAATGTGACCTCTACTAATCAAACATTATAATTAAGTATGTGGTGGCGGGAAGAGCCATTCTAAGCCTTCCCAATAACATATGTACTGTACTTGTTGCTCTTACCTCATAGAATGTTTCCTATGGAAGAACACGCCTCCAAAGTAAGAAAACATTAATGTGTTTTCCGAGGTTATAAGGGCACTGAAGGGATTACTTTTCTGACACTCAGGCTAAAATAAGGTGATAAATTTTAACACACCTTTGCCAGACATGAGAAATCAGACAGGTTTTTCTGAGGCTCTTAGAATAAATTACTTGACAGAGGTAGGACGATCAAGCGAGCAATTAGAACAGTTTCACTAGGAAGGAAGATGTCTGCCAACATTGAAAGAAGATGCGGAAGGACTGGTGAGGTAATGAGAGCCCTCAGCACCTGGAGTGTTGGCGCTAAACCCATTTCTGCCGAGCTAGTCCTGGGCTCTGTGGCGGACTGGCTGATTCTCAGGATGGGGCAGGATATTATGATCCTGGAACATTCTGTCACGTCAGAAGTAAAGGAGGCTACCAAGGACTCCAAGACTTAGGACAAAATGGCACAGAAACCAACTTGAAAATTCTGCTACAAACCTGTCAGGGTAATATGACTGATTATTACTCTGAGAGTGATTAAAACATGTCAGTGATACTTAACTTTGGGCTCATAACATTACTAACAATCTTTTGAATTTTATTTTTAAATCTCTAGGGAATACTAGAAAACCACTTAACTATTCTAAATATTACTATGCAGAGGAAGAATCAGTGAAGTATCCTGCTTTTCTTTTAAGTATTATCTTTTATATTACCCTGTTTTCTATACCATCATAACCCAGGTAACCAAGTACAAAATGAGAGGTTCTCTTTTTAAATAATTCCAGACAATAAATGACAAAACAAAAAGCAACTATAGTAGATCAGCAAACTCAATAGCTGTTAGCATCAAAAGGGGAGAGAAGAATGGATCTACTTTTTTGTTTTGTTTTGTTCTTGGTACTAGAGATCAAACTCAGGACCTTATGCTTGCCAGGCAGGTATTTATGCCATTGAGCTATCTCCTTGGTCCTATTTTGTTTTGTTTTGAGACAGGCCCTTGCTGTATATTCAAACCTGCCTCTGAACTCCTATGTAGCCCAGGCTGGCCTTGAACTCCAGGTGGTCCTTCTACTTCAGCCTTGCAAGTGCATTTGTCCCCATGCCTGAAATCCAGCACTTGACCTAGAATCTCCCCTTCTTGCGCTTCCTCATGATCTGGTTTAACTGTGAAGAAATTCTGCTTCCTTTGGTTACCACTGAGATCTTGATGATCAATGAAGCTATGACTCTCTTGGATCAGAGTGAAATTTGCCAAGGACAACACAGGGAAAACAGCACCCAGGTGTGGGGATGAATCTTTTTTTTTATTTTATTTTATTTTATTTTCTTTATTTATTTTTTTCTTGTTTCAGAACCTTTGTTTGTGTATTCACTCATTTTTATGGCCGGCTCAGCCTGCCCTGAGGGCAGGGCTGGTACAGCATGTGGTGCCGGGAATCGAACCGTGGTCCCTGAAGTCGCCCAAGCTTTCCCAAGCAGGCGCTTTACACCACTGAGCCATCCCGCCAGGCCCCGTGGGGATGAATCTTAACTTGCTTCCTTTCTGATGCTAAACGTGTCCTTTCAAGTACTACTGTGTTGTTCCAGAAAAGTGCCATACCTTTCCCCTTGCACAGGGTCCATAAAATGGTGCCTCACCGGAGATTCTTGGCCTTTGTTCTTAGAACACTGATCATCCCAGAGTCCTATTTTATCACAGTTCTTGTCCTTTTTTTTTTTTTTTTTTTTTTTCCTGGCATGTGCCTTAACTCCAGGCACTACAGGGATCCCTGATAACTGGTACTGTGGAAAGGGTCTCTGACAGATACAATCCTAAGAGTCAGCTAGATAGGGGCAGAGAGTGAATTCCCTGAGAGGCAACATTTGCACAAGGGAAAAAGCCAACAGAAAGGGTGGGCTCCTGGGGTTAGATCAAGATGGAGCTGGCCAGAGGACTGAGGTCGAAGGCAGAGAATTTGAAGCAAGAAGATTGGGAGTTTGAGTCCAGCCTGGGAAACAGTGACTTAGTGATACTCTTTCCCTGTTTCAGTAGAATAAAATGTTTTAAAAGGAAGTGCAGATGTAACTCAGAAGGTTCTGGGTTCAATGAAAGAGAGATGGCTGGGTTTGGTGGCACATGCCTGTAATCCCAGCATTTGGGAGGCTGAGACTGGAGGACTGGTGCGAGTTCGAGAGCAGCCTGGGCTACAAAAGTGAGCTCAAGGCCAGCCTGAACTGCACAGTGAGACTCTGTCTCAAAAAGGCAAGAGAGAGAGAGAGAGAGAAAGAGAGACAGAAGAAAGAAAGAGAGAAAGAGAGAAAGAAAGGAGGAAAGCAGAAAGTCTACTCAGTCATGTTAAATACTTGAGAAGAATCCAGACAGAGGACCGGGTCAGGATGCATAAGGACGACTGAACGGTTTGATTAGGAGACCTCTCAGTGGGATGGGTGGGGGAGGTGTGGGCTGTGGGGCTGAGTCACCAGAGAGTCTCAGTGTTGCAGGTCCTGAATGGGCACTGCAGGATCACAGGGAGATTTGGAAAATCAAACTTCCTCTTCCATTCCTTCCATTCCATTCTATTCCTCTTCCTCTGACCACTGATGATCTAATTTCATAAACATAGAGATTTCAGGATAATAAAAATACGGTAGCTTCTAATATTTAAAATCCCCCCAAGAAGGAAAGTGTGATATGAATGCTAAACTCTCAGGAAGGTACTGTCTCTGAACATAAACACTCAAGCACTTTGTTGGGGTGGAAACCATATTTCCCGGGCCTGGAATTTTAGAGAAAGACAGTAAGGTGCTCACTTTGGCACATGTACTAAAATTAGAACGATAGAGAGAAGGTTAGCATGGTCCCTGTGCTAGGATGATGCTCAAATTCCTGAAACATTCAGTATTTGTGTTAATACATATTAGCAACTTAGAAAATATCACTTCTGATAGGCTACTAAGGAGAGCTGAAGTTGTCATGCACCCACTATAGCACTTTTCTGACTAAGAGCTACTTTGATTTTGGTGTTACGAGGGTCAGGATTAGCCTTTGGTGTACCAATAAATATAACTTTAGCCCCTGTTAATCTTACTTGCTTTAAGAAGAGTTACTGCATGTTTATACCTTTATTTATTCCCTGGTTTGCAAAACTGTATGAATAAAGACAGGGGAATTATGTTAATGTCACTACACTGAGAAAAATGTAATTGTGTGATGGATTATTTAGCAGAATATTTACAAGTTTCTGTTGACCTTGTTGACTGAGCATGACTATTAACATTATGTGATAAAAAGCATTGATCATAAAAAAGGAGGACAGCAGGCTCAGTCAACTTAAGTACAAGCCATACCCAAAGGCCAAGACCAATCTGCTTCCAAATCACAGCTGTAATCTTCATTACCAGGTGATAAGGACCCTGAGGGTGCCCCTATTTGTCACTCATCCCTGTTTCAAGAGCACTGGAGTGGTGTCACACTCTGTCTGTACAGGAACACAAATGGGGCCTGGGACAGAATAAAGAGAACAGGGAAATCAGAGGAGGGCAGCTTTTGCTCCTGGGCTTCCATTGTGGAGCCGTGGGTCCCTCTCGAGCTCTGTACTACACTGGTCACCAGGAACCAGACATTAGCTCTCTGATTTGTGGGTGGTTTCTACCCTGCCTGTCTTTTAGGGCTGTTGCAGCACTAAAATACTCAACAGAGGTGGTGGCATTTAGCACAAACACATCATACAGACATGATGAGTGCGATGGCCAACAGCCTCAATGAAAAATTATTCACCTGATATAGTCTGTGTAATTGGGCTATAAATCTTGGAGGAACTTGGCATTCTAGTTCCTAGTTTCTTAGACAACTCCACCTCCTTCCTGTAAGAATAAAACTAGTGTACAAGTATTTTCTGGCATTCGGACAGTTTATTGATGATGACGTAGTATGTCAATAGCATAAAAAGTAGGCGTGAGTCAGCAATGGCAGCCTTACTCAATTCCTACAACCATCAGTTCTAGAAATGCCAAATTTCCTGATACATAAGGAACAAATACCTTTCCGGAAGCATGACGTTTCAAAGAATAGAAAGCTTCCTTTAAACCTACCTTCTTTTAATTGCTGTTTACAATGTATAATGCATGTCAAAAATAGATGTTAGACCACTCCAATCTTTCCACCTTGATGGATGATATACTATTACCTCTTTTTGCCTAAACCTAGACCCCAAGATTTATTATTTTACCTCCTAAAACTTTGTGCCTTTTTCTCCTTCCACTAGCTACAGATATAACAGATTCCAGCTGCTCAAATATGTCATCCTCTTCCTTCCTTCCTTCCTTCCTTCCTTCCTTCCTTCCTTCCTTCCTTCCTAGCTTCCTACCTTCCTTCCTTCCTTTGCCCCATAATCAAGGGCAATTTAAAATAATAATCACAGTATTTCTAGAAATATAACAGTGACGTCTTTAATTCAGTAGAAAAACAGAAAGCCAAGGCGGCAGCGCTGAGGCCCTCTGACCTCGTGACTACGAGGTCTTGCTGTTCTTGGGCACCTGAAATGCGACCTTCAGTCCTGCTATGCTCTAGAGCTGCCCGGCCTGTGCTTCTCCTTCCCCACCTCATCCTACTAGTCGTTTCTCTTACAGCACTTTTGTCATTAAGAAGACATCTTCTCCTTCACTTGCTCTTGTCTGTCTCCTCTGCAGCACAGAAACTGCAAAACAGGGCCTCTGTCTTATTCTCAGCTTCGCCACCAGGCTTCACGTGTGACCCACAAGTCTGTTAGAAACACTGGAAGGTGAGGGCATTTCTCCCACAGCTTATGCAGCTCAGAGGCTGAAACCAGATCTTCGGGACTGCAGCGCTCCTCCTCCATCACAGGCAAAGGATTAAGTCTTTACCACCGAAATGGAGTTGGGCTTCCAGATCAGAGGGTGAGGTTGTGATAGAATTCCTAATGGGAAGTGCACTTGGTGGGGGGGGGGGGCACTACTGAAAGCACAGCGCCTTTATCCTTAAATTCCTTGTTTGGAGGAAGGAAAATGGAACCTCCACTATTTGGAGGCCTAAGTACTAATAATTTTTTTTTTTTTTTTAGTTTTTTATTTTATTTATTTATTTGTTTCTTGTTTCAGAACCTTTGTTTGTTTATTCACTCATTTTTATGGCTGGTTCAGCCCGCCCAGAGGGCAGGGCTGGTACAGCATGTGGAGCCGGGGATCGAACCGCGGTCCCTGAAGCTGCCCAAGCTTTCCCAAGCAGGGCATTAGACCACTGAGCCATCCTACCGGGCCCAGTACTAATAATTAAAATGAATTTCCTCTTCTACTTTTATGGTGTGTTATTTGAACTTGATTAATTTTAAAAATCCAATGACACATGCGCAGAGTGTACAAATTACCCTGATATTTTCTTTATTGGTGGCAATTGATCTAAAAAAAGAGGAACACTCAAAAATTAGGATTCAGTCAGGAGAAGCTGCCCACCTCCCCAGGTGCCCCTTTGTGACTGTGACCAAAAGGAATTTCAGGGATTGCTGAATCCGCTGAGAGAGATGAAGTGGATCCAGAAAGCAGGAGGGCAGGCCAGCCGCATGCAATCCAGCTGTTAAGTGATGGGATCCCAAGCTGACGCCCGAGGAACAGGAGAGGGGAGGGTTATTCCTCGACTCTGCAAATTGGAGGTGGGGAGGCTGATGGCACTGGGGCCTCCTTCCTAAATGAGCCCAGCTTGCAGTGTTTTAGGGTTCTGTGTGCACCCAGAGCATACATATGAGAAGGGATGAGAGCTCTTACTACATGACACATGAAGATTCTCTCTTCCTCAAAAGAAAAATTCAGTGATTGAACTCCTTAGAATGGGGACTCTGTGGAGATGACACCTTATTTGTGCCAGTTCTTGCAGCTTTTGTCAGTCTGTGTGGATTCAGCTCTCAGTGTGCTCCAGATACTGGGGGCCTCCTTCTGAGAAGGCAGTGTCACCACTTGGAGCGCCCCATGTGGCCCAAGCCCCATGGCACCCCCTCTCCCAGAGACACCCCCACAGGCCAGTGGTGTGCTGTGTCCTGCTGCAGATGACTTGTTTTCTCAGCCATTCTGGAGACCAGTGAAATGTGGACATACATCACACTGGAAATGTACATGTCCTGGGGTCCTTAGATGTGAGAAGACAGGTAACAGGCACTGCCCCTGAGGCCCTGGCACATCAGAAGGGCTGGGCAGAGCTTGCTGTGTGAGGAATGGGGGAAGGCTGGCAGGGCCTACTGCATGGATCCTTAGGAACCCCATGGAGGCCTTCCTCTGCCCCATCCTCACCATCATGTTGGAAGGTGCTGGGCAAAGAAAGGCTGGATGCTGGCACAAAGTGTTACCATGCAAGGGGTTTTTAGCTTAAGGATAAGGGAAGATTTAGCTGTGTGTTCCTCCAAGCAACCCCTAAAATAGATCACAAACCACCTTTGCTTCCCTTTTCTGCAGTCAGTCAGTCAGCAAAGAACATATTTGCCAGGTATATCCACACCTATGCTGCACATTCCAAGTGGGCACCTGATCTAGATGTCTTCCTTGAGGAGTCAGCTTAAATTTATACAAATTAGCAGCCCTGAATTCGGACCAATCAACATCCTTAAATTTGGACCAATCAGCAGCCTTGAACTTGAACCAATCTCAGAGGACATTGCCCTCTCTCACATCTCTATATAAGCAACATTCCATATATACTTTCAGATTGCTCCAGAAGGGCCTTTCCTCAATCAAAGAGCTAGTCCTGTAATTCTGTTCGTAATTCTGATGTCTGGATAGTGTAGGTAGAGCAGCTTTCTTTTAAAAGAAAGAGCTAGCAACACTAAGGCTGTTAGTCTGTAGAGATCCAGAGACTGCCGTTAGGATAACATACACAGAGAGCAGCTGAGAAGAACCAAGGACTCCTGAGGAGTTAAGAGGAGCCAACCAGCACCAGACCCTGGTGCAAACTGGTGGTGACAGAAGGCACTGGTCCACAGTATCACATGGAGACTGGAGGAGACGTTTGCATAGCTGCCAAGACTTAGCTTTGCTACTGAGGAGCTAATAGAGTGACTGAGCACTCAAAGCTGTAAGGCTAAGGGTGCAGGGCCCCTGGCACTCAAGGTGTGGAGCCCCTACTAGAACTGCAGTTGGGACAAATCAAATCAAAGAAACCTCTACTGATTGTGAACACTTCGCCCATAAGTGCCAGGGACTATTCCGGGGAGTATGAGGCAGTGTGGCCTGTGCTCTGCTGCTCTCGCTGAGGCTTACCATCTGTTATGGTGCATGTCTAGCTGTCCCCCCAAAACCTCATGTGAGTCATGACGAGGAGCTGCAAGTGGCTTGAGGGATGGGGCCAAATGACTAGGGCAGGGCCAGGGAGGTGCAAAGTTAAACTGGCAGCAGGTGCTGTGCCCTCCTCCCCACTCCTGCAGGTTGCAATCTCTCAGAGGAGTGGTGCTGGTCATTCTGGACACCGTGGCACCCCAGCCTCTCCTCCAGACCCTGTAGTGCAGGGCAGCAGCGTCTGTGATTGAGGCCACCTCAGGCAGGAAGGAGATGTTTGGAGAGACAGGAGCACTGACCCTCTCTCCTGAGCAAATAAGGCTCTGAGGTCCTTCTACCTAATTCAGGCTGTGTTAAACTATGAAATGCGCAGTAACTGTAAGCTAAATAAACCTTTCCTTCTCTCACTGTGAGTGTCAGGTATTTGTCCCAGCAATGAGAAAAGAGTAACTAAGATACGGCCTTATATCTACTTCTGCTTTGAATGGAGGAAGAGGAAAAGCCTGGCATGGACCAGCCAGCCAGCTCCATCACCTGCTTGCTTTACTTTTGCTTTAAACTAGGATTTAAGATCAGGAGAAGGAAGGAGTTGGATGTTTGAAAGGGACTCCTACATTTGTGAGTTGAGCAAATGTTCCCAGGGCCTGACAGGTAGTGGAAGTCAGTGAGAAGGATACAGAAAAAGGAGCACTGCACACTCACTGCTTGGGAGCTCGCTGCTTGTGTTTCTAGAATGTGCCATGCACTGGTAGACCTGAGCTCCACATCACAGTCCTGATGCCCTCGGGACTATCTACAGGGCTCCTGCTGGTCCTCTGGAAGTGGCCCTCTCTTAGCTGGACGAGGACACCCTCTTCGTCCCAGAACCTCAGATTCTCTGGGGCTGGCCCTACCCAGAAACCTCCTCTGTCTCCTGTCTGCTTGGGTCCCATCCCCCTTCATTCCCTGCCCTTTGCTGAGAGCACTTTTGTTAGTTTTAAAGCTCTGTAAAAATAATCTTATTATAAAATAATCTCATAACTTTAAAAGTAGCTCTAAATCACTTTTAATCAAGATGAAATTCCCAGCCCAGTAGGCAAGATAAAAACCACTGTTCATTTGGTGACCCCGGGTTTCTCCACTCTGTTGCTATTAAATTACTAAGTGAGTGGGTTTAAAGAAATTTAGAAAGAACAAAGAAAAAGGGGGAAGTTATGCCATAACATTATAACCAGCTTCCTGCTTTTCCTGACTACACAATTTAGGGTGGTTGTTAGTCTACAGGAATAGCGTGGCTACAATTAAGTTATCAATATCTGCACCACGTCAGGAAATATAACTGTGTGTGTAGTCCCACAGAGAAAATAGCTACCTAAAAATCAAACTAGGCACAGTATGCCTCACTCATGGAGGACCTGCTGCCAGTCTTGCCCCGTGTTCTCTTCTCCCACAGTTACAGGAGTTTAGGGTAAGGGGGACATCCAATGGACGAGGTTCTGCCACCTGCCCCAAGATATCAGGCTAAAAGATGAGTAATGTTGAAGGCAGGAAAGGAGCTTCTACCAGTACAGCTACACCGGGAATGGGGGGTGGGGGGCAGGCGGTGGTTCACATCCTCAGCCCCTGTCCAGGGTGCTGAGACAGCCCCTAGAGCCGTGATGGAGAATCTTTTGGGGCCCGAGGGATGGAACTACAACTCAAAACCCACTTTTTTTCTTTTTAATCACAAAGTGTCAGTACTGCAGTTAAACGTGGGTGCTCTAACATTAGAGAAGCCTGGCTGCAGAGAGGCCTCTGTATGCCTGCTGAGGCATACGTATGTGCCACAGGTTGGCTGCCACTGCTCTCACATATAGAGAGAAGGGGGAAGAGAGTGTGCAGTCAGTCTTGGCCAAACTGATCTGGTTGATCAACATCTCAGGATAGGTCAGAAGTGGCCATGTCATCTGCAGAAATGACAATATTGCTGGTGCCCTGGGGAGAGGTTGGCAACTCTTGTCCTAAGATGTTTACCCACCACACCTGTGGTTCTCAGAACCCAGGATCACAGCAGGAGAGAATGACTTGGAGCAAAGGAGATGGATGTAAAATAGAGGCAGAGAGATCAAGTTTTTGTCCCTATTGAGCGATCCATCAGACATCTGCACGTACGTACAGGTCCAAGTGAAGAGTCAGGGTGTGTAGAAAGAGTAACCTCTAACTCCTTAGTACGTTACCATCTCTCTTCCTTGTCCCTTCCCAATTCCTTGTCCATCTTCTTTGTGGTGGGCTTTTTTTTCACCATGCTGCTAAAATAAAAAATTTAGACAAATAAATTTGATTGAGTTTAACCGAACAAAGAATGCTTCTCAAATTGGCAGCCCTTAGAACCATGGCAAGTTCTGTTTGACTCAACATCTGCCACATAGAGATGGATTGGTCAAGACTCAGCTAGATTTTTAAACTACTTATCTAATCATTTATTTACTTATTTGGTACAGGGCCTCACCATGTAGCTCAAACTCATTATGATCCTCCTGTCTCAGCTTCCCCAGTGCTGGGATTATAGGAATGTGTCACCATGTTCAGTTTCGGTGGCTGGCTTGGCACTGGCCAGTATGGTCTGCAATACCAGAAATCAAATCTGGGTACTTAGGCTTGCCAGGCTAAGCCTAAGGTACTTATATCACCAAGCTATTTCTCTGGCCTGGCTAAGCTATTTTCACAAAGACAATTTCTAACGACTTGCTTCCTGTTCTTCAATTCACTAAGTCAGGTTGCAGTTTGCAAAGCAAGGACTTAAGTGTGTTAGCACCAAAGCTTTCTCAGACCAAACTGAGCTTAACACTACTTTTTATTATGGAATATGATGTCATAAAGTTCCTTTAAGGTCCACAAAATAAGCCAAGTAAATATTTCCCCCTCTTCATTTTGTCTATTTCCTGCTATTGACCAACAGAAAACTTTCTAAGGCATATTTTCATAAATATTAAAACCCAATCTACAGAAGGGTAAGCAGTGGGAAAACAAGTCTTTTTCCATACTACAGCTCTCCCAATGTATTACTTACCTGAAAAAAACTACTACATTGATTTTAAAATACAATAGTTACATGTCCCATGCATTCATAGTGCAACCCCTGTGTGACTGCTTACACAAAGTTACACGTCTTAATAGTAAGTGGAACTCAGCAGACCCGAATTCCGGGCCTCCTCTGTCAACAAACCTGGTGACCTACATGGGTCACTTCCCCTGCCCTGCTGTAGCTTTTTCCATTCAAAGCAAAGGAGGTCAATCCAGAAAAAAACTGAAGAGCAAAGTGAAGGCTTGTTAGAGTACTTTAAAATATTCAATTATTAACTATGCTCTGCACTCAGATTAAAATAGCATTTATTCACTGTGATGGTTTCTAGGGCACTGAGACTCTGTGTTCATGTTAATGTTTTCCTCTAAATTTGTATGTAGCTAAGGTTACTGAGCACTTACTCTGTGCGATGCATTGCCAACAGGTGGTCAACTTGCAACATCCAGCTGAACTCAACCGGTGTGGTGCTGGGTGTTGGGGGTCCATCTGAGAATTGTTGCCAGCAGCGTGAGAGGGAGGACTAGAGAGGAAGAAGTTTAGAAGCTGCTGGGGCTGTAGGGACTGTTGGGGCTGTTGGAGCTGCTGATTTTCCTGGGGCTGCTGTCGGTCCTCTTGCAGGAGCTGGTCATGCTGGCTTTCCTGATGAACTCGGCTGTTCGCATCATCAACCTCGAGGTCTTGCTGTTGCTGAGGGTGGCTGTGGTATTTTGTGGCCGAGTTGTGTTCTTACTTTGAGCTTTGTTTCCTGGCTCTAGTTCAGATCCCTCAGCCTGTTGGCACAGACCCTTCATCCCACTGCACAGACTTTTGGGCCTTTCTAGCACAGATTCATAAAACAGACCCGCATGAGACATTGTTATGGGCTCTTGGCCTCCAGCTGGACTCATGCAGGACATTGCTGTGGGACCCAGGCCCTCAGCTGGGTTCTTTGGTCTATCTGTAGTGTATGGACAGATTTCCTGTACTCTCTTTTCATATGATTCTTTGTGTGATTATTATAAGCTATGCATCCTGTATTGTTTCCCCTTGCAAGCCCTAAACTACCACACTCTGCACTAGCTGATTTGCAGAGGTAAAGTTTTTTTGTTTTTGTTTTTGTTTTTTTCTGTATTTAGGACAGGGTCTACAGTCTACAGTGTCTTACTAAGTAGATCAGATTGACTTGTAGTTGTTTTCAGTCTCCCAAGTACTGGGATTACAGGCACACACCACCACACCCAGTCTCAATCGCCATCTCATTACACCCCTGCAGGCAGGGCTGACACAGTATGCTGGGGATCAAACCCCAGCTGCTGTGTTCTGCCTAAGCAGGCACTTTAGTCTGCTGAGCTATCAGGCCAGCTTTTGGAAAAGGTTTAATATCTTTTCTTACTTATATTTCACAAGAGACCTGGAAAGTAGATTCACTTACAGATGAGACAAAAAATTATCTGTCTGTCTATCTATCTATCTATCTATCTATCTATCTATCTATCTATCTATGGCTGGCTCAGCCTGCCCTGGGGGTGGGGCTGGCACAGCTTGTGGTGCCGGGGATTGAATCATGGTCCCTGCCATTGCCTAAGCTTGCCTAAGCAGGCGCTTTAGACTGCTGAGCTATCTTGCTGGCCCAAAACAAAAAAATTAGTAAGGAAATATATCCACTTGTTAGGCAGGTAGTAAGACATTAGGGGGTCTGAGGGGTTTATAATCGCATGCTTTAGCCAATTATAGTTAAATGAACACAAAACAAACAATGCTCCCCATGATGAATGCAATCATTTCATTAGTGCAGATGAGCACTAATAAAAAAGGAAGTCTACAGTAAAAGAAAAGTTAGCTTCAATTTTTTTCCATAAATTTCCTAAGTTTCTTACCTGATTAAAGGTCCTGAGCAAACCCTGACCACCTGAAAAGGACAAGGAAGACCTTTTGAAATTCCAAAGCAACTTCTAAGAAAAAATATTGATGAGCATTATAATCATCGCAGTGAAACCCAGGAGTAACTCATGTGCATAAAAAGATACCCAGATTCACACTGGAGGAAGAGGCCTGTGTAACACTGCCCTCCTTTTCACACACAGACCTAAATCTCCACGTCTTCACCTTAACGTGAACTCTTCCTGTACTTTACAGGGCCACCTGTTTGGGGGGCGGGGCTTGGGTGAAATCTTTCATCGAAGACACAAAGGCCTGCGGACCTGGGTTCCCAGTGACACATTTCTCAGGGCTCTGTGGGGAGGGATGGCAACCAGCTGGCCAGCCTGCTGGCAGAGCCTTTGTCCTGGCTCACGGGCCCCAGACCCTTTCCATCTGATGTACCAGCAAGCCAGATCCCCGACCTTACAAAGTGCTCAAAGGAAAACAGGTTGCTTGACTCATTCTAGTCTCGTGTTTACTTTCTATGTTTGTCCCAGAAATAATATATTAATAATAACATTATTACTTTATTTTGCTCAAGCACTCATAAGCTTAGTTTTTTTGTTTTGTTTTTGTTTGTTGGAACTGGGGATTGAATTGAGGCCCTGGTGCTTGCCAAGCAAGCACTTATTCTGCTCGGCTATCTCCCCAGCCCCATAAGCTTGTTTTTTTAGGAGAATAATAGTAGCTAATGCATTATATATTGTTACCTTTAATGCAGTTATTCAGAGTGCAAGATACGGACATTAAAGTTTCTCCAACTGAAATTAGCACAAACCTTCCTTCTCAATGAACAGAGACATTAATGGTGTAAGTGACTTGCATTTTTTTCCTTTTCCCTTTTTTTATCTTTGCTCCTTTTTCTTTTTGAATACTTACTTCAGAATACTTATTATACATTTTAGACCTTATTTACTCTTTCAGTTTCTCATACCAGGGAGACAATATGATACTTACACATGTGAGTTTGTTTTATTTTAGTTATGAATATGTTCTCAAGTTGCAACCATTTACCTATAAAAGTCCTGAGTTTATCTTTCTTTATAGCTGAATAGTGCTGTATTTTCTAAAAATACATTTTTACCCGTTTCTCAATTGATGGATATTTGGGTTGCTTCCAAAATTTAACTGTTACAAATTATGCTGCTATAATCATTGGTGCATATGTATCTCTGTGGTATGATGTTTTTAATTCTTCTGGGAAGATATCCTGAAGGTGATTGGATGAGCTGAATGGGACAACTAATCCTGGCTTTTGGAGGAGTTTCCACACTGATTTCCGTAGCGGTTGTACTAGTCTGCACTTCCCCAGTAAAGGGGAAGGGTTCTTTTTTCCAAACAGCCTTCAGCATTTGTTATTGGTGGATTTCTTGATGATAGCTACTCTTTCTGGGGTGAGATGGAATCTGAGTGTTGTTTTAATTTGCGTTTCTCACATGATTAATGATGTTGAACATTTTTACATATACTTACTTGCCACTTGTATTTCATCAGCTGAGATGCGCATATTCATCTCAGATACCCAATTCTGGATTGTCTTTGAATTTGGGGAAGTATGTTCTTTTTTTCAGTTCTTTATATGTTCTAGATATATATATCTGTTACCTAAGGAATAATTAGCTACAAATTTTCCCCACCCTTTGGTGTTTGTTTGTTTGTTTGTTTGTTTGTTTTCTCTATTGGTGATTTCTTTTGATGTGTGAAAGATTTTGAATAAAATGAGATTTCCAGGCTGGGAATATAACTCAGCACTATAGTGCATGCCTGAAAAGCACAAGGTCCTAAGTTTATTTCCTGGTAAAAAAAAAAAAGAAAAGAAAAGAAAAGAAAAGAAAAGACAACATCCAGTGATTGATTCCTTTTAATATTTCCAGTGCAATGTGAGTTTTATCCATAAACCCTCTGCCTATGTCTATTGTTTCAAGGTTTCTACTTCTCTTCCATTAGATACTCTTCCAGTAGATTTAGTGTTTCTGTTTTAATATTTAGATCCAGTTTTTTTCAGCACCATTTGATAAAGAGGCTACCTTTCTTCTGTGAATATGTTTGGCCCCTTTATCACAGATAAGGTGGTTGGGTGTGTTTGTGGTTGTGTCTATATCTTCATAAGCTTATTTTAGGAGTTTTTCCTCTAGGCTTATTATTTTTTTAAATTTATTTCTCTTAAACCTCATTTATTTGTTTGTGTTATGGCTGGCTGAGCCCGCCCTGGGGTGGGGGTGCACAGCATGTGGTGCCAGGGATCGAGGAGCGGTCGCAGTGCTGGCCTTAAGTTTCCTCCGCAGGTGCTTTAGACCACTGAGCCATCTCACTGGCCCTAGGCTTATTATTATGGGTGTTAGTTATCAAATACTTTCCCCTCAAATCATTAACATTATGCTTGGATTCACTAATTTTAATTTATTACATAGATTTTGTAATAATTAATCATATTCACGTCTGAATTCCTGTGTAGGATTTATTATTTTCATGCTGCATTGAAAAGACATTCTATCATCTGCTTTGTATCATAGTTCATATATACATGTATATATATATATATATATATACACACATACATATATATATATATATATATATCATATACTATCATCAAGATAAAATTTACAAATCTCATATCTATGATATCTTGAGAAATTATCCTTCATTGAGAAGGATATGGTATGAGTGGGGATTATTCAATATAAACATTCTCTGACCTGTATGTCAAGGTGCTCTCAAGTGTACTGGACCTTGGGGCTAGGGAGATAGGTCAGTAAAGTAAGCACTTGCCTGGCAAGTACAAGTTCACTCTCTGGTTCTAGTAAAAACAAAATGAAACAAAACAAAAACAAGTATACCAGACCAGCTTTGAGAAAGCTCTGCATTCCTATGTGCTGGCTGAATTTAGCAGCTCTCAAGCACAATATTTGTATTATTCTGTAGCAGCATAGTGTGAAATAATAGAGGTGTTTTATTTTCCCCATATTCCACCAGCCTTCTTACCCTAATTGTTTGAAGTGGGAAAGAGAGGTTAAAAAGGCATCAATTTTAAAGTGAAAGATTTGGCAGAGTTCTGTCCTAGTTCAGCCTATGCAAACTTCTGTACACAAGCACCTCTACTCCAGAGCCAGAGGTTTGGCACAGTGTAGTTCAATTTTCACTGTTGTAGTAGTCTAGGATGAGCTGAGTGGGTAGCTTCTTACATGATGATTAAAAACCTAAGGCATTCCATTCTGTGGCTGTACTGTCTCCCAAGGTGGTGGAGCACTTCATTTCCAGTTAAGACATGTCATTAGGAGTTTAGAGAAGATTTTGTTTTAATATCAATAGGAAAATGAATAATCAGCAGGTGGTCTGGAGAATAGAAGATAAAAGCAAGCATCACTATTTATGTGATACGAATATTCAAGGTCCTTGGGCTCCAGAATTCTGATACGCCCGCCTTCACCTGTGACAAAAGCAGCCAGGAATTTCCTTCTGGGGCATGAAGGATAGTTTCATGAGTCTACTTGGCTGGGTTCAGCTGGTACAATGTTATTTCCAGATGTGTCTGTGATGATGTTTCTGGAAGAGATCAGCATCTATAAAAGTAGCCATAGAAGATCCCTCTACCTAAGTATGGTTGGGATCATGGAACCCACTGGGAGTCTAAGAAGAACAAGAATGCAGAGGGCTGGAGAGTTCTCTCTCTTCTTTTTCTTGAGCTGGAATATTCATCTTCTGCATTCAGCCTTATGACTCAGGCTGAATTACCCACCAAATGCCTTGGGTCCGCATCTCACTGATGGTACACTGTGGGCTTTCCCAACCTTCGCGATAGCATGAGCCAGTTCTCATAAGAAATCTCTTCCTAGCTCCTTTGGAAGTATCCTACTGGTATCCTTCAATAATGTAGGAGAGCCCTAAATAATAGGCAGCAGTTGAACAAACTAGTGATTCCTCTTTTCTATGCTGCTTCTTTTGGCCCAGTTTTCCTTCTTGACCTAGGCCAACCTTACTCTGTAGGTAGATGCAGCCCTGATTCAAGATAAGACTCATGTGCATGGCTCTAAAACTAGCCCTGGTCTCACAGCCCGCTTTCTTCCTCCCTGAGGGCTGTCAACCCACAGGGTTCTTGTTGCAGACCTCATTGTCCTGTGTCATGCTTTAGAATGAAGTTGATTGAGCCCACCTCTGTGTTTGTGTCTCTCTCAAAATTCATATGCTGAAACCCTAACCTCTGAGGTGATGGCATTGTGAGGTAGGGCCAGTAGTAGGTGATCAGGTCCTTTAGAATAGTGACCTAAGAAGATATTCTGGAAAGCTCCCTGGCCTCTTCTGGTATGTGAGACACAGCAAGGAGATAGTCTTCTAAGCATCTGAAACCAGGCCCCCGCCAGATGCCGTATGTGCTGTCACATTGACCTTGGGCAACTTTCTAGTTGTTAGAGCTATAAGTAAGAAATTTCTGTCGCCTGTTATAAGTTATTATGTTTTATTACAGCAGCCTGAACAGACTGAGACAATCATAAGATAATTCTAAAGAAATTAGAAAAGATGCTGGGCATGGTGGCACACACCTGTAATTCCAGGACTCAAGAGGCTGAGGCAAGAGGATCACTGTGAGTTCATTGGAGTCTCTGTGTAAGGGCTTTGCGTCATTGCTAACACTGACAAGGCTCAGAGCTTCTCAAGGAGGGTGCCTCAGTGTGTTCTGTCTCTAAAGACAGAGGCTTTTAAAGGACTTTGTGCACTCAAAATATGACTTTTTAGATAAATGAACTAGAAAGGTCAGTTGGCTATTAGGTCCTCTGAATGCTATATATATATATATATATCTTCTTGTCTATTTTGGATCTAATTAGCACACACATCCTGTGTTCACTTTAAAGGTTTTCTTTTTATTTTTTGTCTTGTTGAGATAGGGTCTCACTATGCTGGCCTTGAGCTCACTTCATAATCCAGGCTGGTCTCAAATTTGCAGTGATCCTCCTGCTTCAGCCTCCTAAGTGCTGGAATTACAGGCATGTGCTACCACATTCAAGATTAATTTAATTTTATGAGCTTTACTATATTAGACAATGTATACTTAACAGGAAAATAGAATATTGGTGACAAAATATTAATTTTTTAAATATGTAATGAGTATGTAGAATAAACATCCACATTTTCAACTTCAACTGTTTATCTGCTTATAAAATCTAAAAAATAACAGCAGAAATAAATTCTTATGTGAATTACAATGACAATACAAATACAACTCTGCCAGAGAAATTGCTCCAGCTGTCACACCCGAGTCTTCATGCACAACGGCGTGTTCCACGCATGAGTGTCCCTCACGCAGACAGTGGTGTGCTTAGCTTTCCTTGCCTGTTTCGCGTCCCTGCTTGTCACCTCTCACCCTCCTCTCTTGTCAGGAGCTTCCTACAATATTATATAATGCCCCATTAGCAAAAATATGAAGTAGCAATAAAATAACATAAAATATCAAATATACAACTATTTGTTTGCTTCCTAATGTTACCGTGTTTTTTGTACTGGAAATCAAACTCAGGGTTCTGTGCTTTCCAAGCGAACTCTGTGTGCCTGAGCTACATCTCCACCCCCTGCTTACTAAATCTAACAAATAACAGCAAAAAAACAAAATTTCATATGTGGACTACAATGAAAATACAAATAAAATTCTAGCACCCCCCCCACACACACACTTTACTTCCATTATCACACCTAAGGCAGTTTCCTCACCTGAGAACAGCATGTTCCATGTGCAAGTTATCACCTATGCTGATGGCTCCTGTGGCTATTTTCCTGTCCTCTTTGGTAGGACATAGTGGATGTTTTGTTGGTCTTCCTGTTTTCTCAGGAGGTCCTTGTGTTGCTTGGCCTGTCTACTTACCAGTCTGCCCCAGAATTCTTTGTGGAGTTCTTAGGGAAGAATTATTCATCTGTTATAATTGATCATTTATCAATTCCAGTTATAATCCTCTAGGACAATTTCTCTGTGAGATTTTGTAACTGCTATTTGTTTGTAAAGTGTGAAACTATTTTGCCTGGTATGTTTGGGATCAAGTAAAATACAACATTTGGCTGACCCTATGATTGCTGTATAATTCCTCAAGGACATATACTCTACATTTCATTTTGTTTACTTATTTATTTACTTACTTATTTGGGAAGGGTCTACAGGGTGTTCAGGGTCTCACTACTAGATCAGACTCTTAGTGATCTGCCTGCTTACAGCCTCCCAAGAGCTGGAATTATAGGCTTGCACCATCATTCACAGTCTCAATTGCCCTGTCAGCACGCCCTGGGGACAGCCAGAATGGTAGGCCAGGGATTGAATCACCAGCCCCTGAGCCTGCTTGCGGGTGCTTTCATCTGCTGAGCCATTTGGTTGGCCCTCCATTTTGTTGTAAAATATGCTCATTACTTGCTTCATTTATGTTGAGGATTGACTATCAATGTTTGTTTGTTCGTTTGTTTTGAGACAGAGTTTCGCTGTGTAGTCCAGGCTAGCCTTTTTGAACTCATAGGAGCTTCCTGCTTCAGTCTCCCAAGGGTTGGGCTTAAAGATGTGCAAGACCCCAACAACCTTCACTATCAACCTTTTCATTATGTTGTGAACATTGACTGTCAATACTGTTTTTTCTTCACCATATACAACATTGATGTTATGTCTTTCTGAAATCTAAAAATTATACTATACTTCTTTTTTTTTTTTTTTTTATTTAGTACAGGATCTGCAGGCCTCACTACGTAGGTTGGACTCATAGTGATTCTCCTGTTAACAGCCTCCTAAGTGCTAGGATTATAGGCATGTGCCACCACACAGTCTCAATTGCTGTCTCAGTAGGACGGGCATGGCAGGCCCAGGGATGGAACTCCTGTCCCCTGTGTCTGCCTAAGCAGGTGCTTTAGTCCACTGAGATATTTGGCTGGCCCTTACATTTTTTTTTACTTTGTGCATAACTACTTTAATAATACCTGGTGACAATGACATATTTTGGTCTCATCATGCAAGACTTTATACAAGGTCTTACATTTTTCTATAGTGAGTTTGCAACATTTTTTTTTTGCAGGATTCTCCACTTCATTCTTGTGATTAGTTCTGTGCTAATCAACTGTGGTTTTCCTGTTTGTTTGTTTGTTTGTTTGTTTTGTTTAGCACATATAACACCATCACCCCCCTTGCAACTGTGATCTTTGTTTAGGACAGTGAGCTCAAGACAAACTTGCAGTTGCACTTTGTATGAGACTGAGATGCCTTCAGCACTGTCTGTCTCACAGAATGTACCTCCTGGGGTCCCTCTGACTTCCAGCACTACTGTCACTCAGCAGCTGCAGGCCCCCGGAGAAGCACCTGGGATGGGCCTATAAAAGCAGTTCACACATTTGGACACTTGGCCCACAATCTGGAACCAGGTGTCACATACCCCTGCCACTTCTGTATGTTCCCTGGGCCCCTAAGCACCTGCATTTTGTATGCTTTGCCTGTCCACTGACTGCTCCTTTAAATTCTCTGGGAGGTGGGAACAAGCAGTAGCTACGGATAACTGTGTGAGGCAGCCCATGCTGTTCTTGCCGAAAAGGACATTGTGTTAAGTGCACCCAGGACACTGTCCCCCTCAGAAGCTGGCCATGCTTGGCGCTGGGAAGCCAGGGCTGTCCTGGCCAGCTGAGCATGACCTTCGACATGGGTGAGTGCCAGCAATGCCTTCTTCCTCCGGGCAAGTCCCTGTCTGTCCAGCTCAATACAACGAAGCTCTGCAAATTGTTCTCTGCTTTCTCCAGCCAGAACAACAGCCAGCTGTCCACTGGTGACCACATGTCAGGTCCATTTCAGAGCATGCTGTGTGTTATAAAGTCGTTCGACCTTGAGAGTGACACTGAATGTGTGTCATTATTACATTGCTCTTCTAGAGGAGGCACAGTATTCAGAGCCTTGTCCTTCTACTCCTAAAAAGAGTAGAAGGATGGGTTTGGATCTAAAACCTTAGACACTGCAGCTCATACCACAATGAAGTCCTGCTTCTCTTCTCTCCTATAGGACCCAATTTTCTCAGAAAGCACAAGGAGTTCTGCATACATATCTATGTACCCAACTTAGTGCAGCAGTGCAAACGCAGAAATGGGTAACATAATTCTTATTGATGCTCAGCAAGTGTTTTTATCTTGGTACAGACCTTGGGTTACCATACGTTTGCATTTCAGGTTGCTCTTTCTCTTCTGGCCCAGCTCACTGTGGACAGCTCAAGGTGTCCCCATTGGCTTTGGTGTGGAGGCACATGCCAGGCCAGGAGTGAAAAGCCACGGATTGTGCAGAATTAGCCCAATGAGCTGACCCAGTGCTACTTCGTGGACCAGCGCAGCCTGGCAAGCAAGGAATTCACTTTGCTGCTTCCAGGCAATTTAGCGCCACCAAGAACAGCCTGCGGGATGCTTCTCATCCTATGTTGGTGACTTGTGGTTGGGAGATCCCAGCGTGGGAACTGCTGATAGCAAGATGTCTTCTGGAAGCGCCAAAATTGGGCACCCTGCCCCCAACTTTAAAGCCACAGCTGTTATGCCAGATGGTCAGTTCAAAGATATCAGCCTGAGTGATTACAAAGGAAAATAAGTTGTGTTCTTTTATTCTCTTGATTTCACCTTTGTGTGCCCCACGGAGATAATTGCCTTCAGTGACAGGGCTGAAGAATTTAAGAAACTTAACTGCCAAGTGATTGGTGCTTCTGTGGATTCTCACTTTTGTAATCTGGCATGGATCAACATACCCAAGAAACAAGGAGCATTGGGGCCTATGAACATCCCCTTGGTGTCAGATCCCAACAGCACCATTGCTCAGGATTATGGGGTCTTAAAAGCTGATGAAGGCATCTCATTCAGGGGGCTCTTTATCATTGATGATAAGGGTATCCTTCGGCAGATCACAGTAAACGACCTTCCTGTTGGCCGCTCTGTAGATGAAACTCTGAGACCTGTTCAGGCCTTCCAGTTCACTGACAAACATGGAAAAGTGTGCCCAGCTGGGTGGAAGCCTGACAGTGACACTATCAAGCCCGATGTCCAGAAAAGCAAAGAGTATTGCTCTAAGCAGAACTGAGCAGTGGGCCAAGAGAACAAAAGCTCTTTTGTACATTTTTTTCATGTTTTAAGCGCAAGATGTGTGGGACAATACATGTCTTTCCTACAAGGGTTGGGGAAACCATCTTTTCTTTCACTGGTAGTAATGGCCTGAGCTGTATTTAGGAGTGGATGATAATATATGATGTACCAGGAGCAGGGCCAAGGCCATTCACTGAGTTTTTGTATTGCTTATGAACTAAGAAAAAACAAAACAAACAAACAAAAAAGAACAGCCTGCCCTTTCTCTGTTATGCCCCGTGGCTTTGTGACCAAGTCCTCACCTCAAGTGACTCTTCTCAAGGAGACCTCCCTTCACAAGGACACTTGCCAACAGTGTCACTGTTGCCTAGAGCAGTGACAGCAGTGCTCGGTCCTCAGTGTCCTAGTGTGTGAAGGAGAATAGCCACTCAGTCCTCAAGATGGCTGTGACAGTCACAGAAATGGTTCTATGGCCACTGTGTGGGATTATGAGGGAAAGCAATGTGGAATTCACCAGATAGTTTTCTACCCACCAGATAGTTTTCTACATATGAGTGGCTGTTTCAGTTCCGTGTAGGTCCTTGCCTGCTGACACCATTCGGAAATAGTGACTTTGTGCCCTTGCCAGGGCCAGACAGCTTCTTCTCACACTCAGGGCCACTACATCATTTTCAAAGGCGCGCTATATATTTAGCAAGCAGGTTGTCTGGGCTCCGTTCTGTCTTTGTGCTGGCATCACCTGAGTGGCTCTCTTCCCCAGCAAGGTCAAGGGAACCTTGCATACCTGTGCCACAGCTACCCACGGGGCCTAGGGTGGCTTTGTTTGGGCCCTGTAGCCCCAGGGGAATGGAAGGATAGAGATACTGCTTGGCTCTGTTTTGGCAAAGAGCAGAAGCAGGGGTGAAATTTAGCAAGGTGACTGCAGAGGTCCCAGGTCCCCATTGAGGGTATCGCAAGCCCTTAGCAACTTTCATCTTTATTTTTCTCTTCTTCTGCTATCCCTCCTTCTCCTCCTTCTCTCCTTTCTATCTCCTTTCTATCTTCTTTCTTTCCTCCTTTTTCTCCCTCACTTCCTCTCCCCTTTTCTTTCTTCAACTCCTTTATTAAACTCTTGCTATGCTCTGTGTAGTGTCCAAGGGGCCAGGATTCTCCCAAAAAGTGATGAAATCAGGAGTTTACCCATCTTAGGCTAGAAATAAACAACTGGGCCATCTTAATGTAGCATCAGCAAGGATGGCACAGAAGGAGGCAGGGAGGACGGCCCAGGGCGGGTAGCATCAGACTGAGCTCCTCCTTATCCTACTAGACAAAGCCTCGTCTGTGGGGCGCTCAGCCCCCATTTCTATTTTGCATTTACACAGTAACTAAGAAAGCCAGCTCAGTGATGTCATCCTGCTGTACCAGGCGGTGGTGCTGACCTCGGTGGCTCCAGTTCACTATGTTCTTATCCTTCAGTCCTGTGGTCAGAGTCCACACTTCCGCCGGGAGGTCACGGAAGGCCAAAACACTCAAATAACCACAGAAGGAAAAAGTCACACTCTACTGCCTGAGACAAATATTTTTAAATTTAATTATCTGCACTTTAAAGAAAGAAGAACTTTGGGAGGTAAGGGCGTGCTTGGCAGCTGCACCAAATATAGGCTACTTAATGAGTGAACAGAGATTTTCTTTTTAGTGCAAAATAAATATTGTTTACCAGAAGAAAGGGCTCTAAGTAAGAGATTTTGCCCTAGGTGTCTATTTTGGGTATCTGTACCCCACCATAAATCAGAGCTCATGTATGCGTCACTTCTGTTAGTGGGTCACTGAGCGGATCCTCCCATATGTAGTCATGGGACTCCCTTTTCTGAAGAAAAGGAGCCGCTTAGCTCTGAAGTCCACATTTAATTCTTCTCCTTCAAGGACACTTTGTTTCTTTGGGTTTTGAAGTCCTTTCCCTTTGGGATAGTTACGTGGTAGGTCCAGGATTTGAAATCACACCTATCAAAATGTGGATTCTCCATGGGTTCTGTTACGCTGCTCTCCATCTTGTGGCAGACATCTTCAGATTCAGTCAGGTCTTGGTGGTGCCCTCTGGGTCCTACGGCCCTTGAACTATGTAAGTTGTTTGCTGTAGTTTGGATTTGTGCTGCTCTCTAAAGGCCCATTGTTAAAGCTCTCGGGCCCCCTGCCCGAAGTGCTTTGATAGGTGGTAAGACCTTTTGAAGAGGGGGCTTAGCAGAGGGTCTTTGCATCAAAAGAACTTGCCTTGAAGGGGACAGCAGGGCCCACTTTTTCCCTTTTATGTTTTCATTTTGCTTTCTGGCCATAAAGAAGGTAATTCTTTTGCCACTTGCATCCATCTTGATGTGCTATGTCACCATAGGTCTAAAAATAATGGGCCAGCCCATCATGGGCCAGAGCCTATAAAGCTGTGAACTGAAATACACCTTTTGTCTTTGTGAGTCAATTAGCTCAGAAGTTTGTTCCAATGACAGAAGCGGACAAATGCACCCTGAATTTTTTGCAAGATGGCCTTTAGGACTCCTGCAGCCACAGGCCTCTGGGAAAATCTTGTACTGGTTGGGCTGAGGCTTTGTCAGAGTAGGTCTATTCCTTCCCTATGCCTTTTCCACCAAGGTGGAGAAAGTGCCTTCCTCCTGAGATGCAATCTTCACTAGTAAGGCTGGGGTCTACAGGATAGCCTCTCCTGTCCAGCTTGGCCAGAGACAAACCTAAATTCAAATTTGTAGAAATCACTGTTCAGCTTTCTCAGTCTTTCAGGGCAAATTTACCCCCACAGATGAACAATTTAGGGTCAGCTGAGGATTTGGGCCTCTCATTCTTAAAGATTTTTTTTTTTTTCTCTATTCTAGTGTTTTTCCCCACAGACTTCCATCTCCTGACTCCTCGGGCCAGTCAGTACAGTGGCTCATCCGGCTTAGCCCTGTCTTTCATAGGATGTACAGACCTGGATGTGAACAAGAATAAAATTAAACAAATGAGCGCAATCATACATATGATTGCTGTCTTCAATTGCATCTCTGCTCTGTTGCCTGCTTTTTTTCAAATGCTAGCAGCTTCTAACTCTTGTTTTTAGGATTTGACCTAGAGCAGATGAATGTCACTGGAGGGCAGGTCACAGCTCTTCCACTGTTATTGAAAGTCAGAGCCTGTGTTTTAATTCAAAAGGGAGCTGGAATATAGACTCTGCTTGGAGTTTTGACTTAGATCTTCTTAGTGTGCATGATGGCTCTGTTGCCTGGCTCTGGGATCTTGGCCCGTCTTACTGGGTTGCAATATTCTTTTTGACACAGTGGGAAGGGGCAATGATTTCTAAGCCACAAAGTTTCTTTGACAATGAAATAAATGAGCACACAACTCTCAGAAAGCACTTGCCTCTGATCTTAAGGAATATCACTCTATAGCTCTTGGGCAACTCCTTCTTTTTCCACTTTAAGCAGAACACACTATGTTTGCTTACTCTTGTAATCTAATCCTAGGGTGTAATTCTGGTTAATTAGGGTCATACTAAATTATATGATGTTTGGTATTTCCTATTCCATTATATTGCATTTGAGATAAATTACATCATTATATAAATTATGTAATTAGTTATATAATTATGTAACTCTATTTTTATAAATTATCCATAACTATATAATCATATAATTTTATTTGTTTACATTATAAAATTATTTAAATAATTATATGCAATTAATATATAAATATATAATTATTGTACAAGACATATATACATATATATTTTTTATCTCAAATGCAGTATATGAGAATAGAAACTCATAAAAATCACACATATTTTATATGTATGGTGTTATGGTTTGTGTATAGGTGTCCCCCCAAAGCCTCACACAGTCATGGTGCAGCTTCTGGAATTTGTAATTGGTTATTATGGAAATGGGTGCTGTGCCTGCCTTGGGGCAGGTGATTTACATTTCAGTGTAACAAAGGAAGAGAAGTTAGCTGCTTGAGCTGCTGCTAGCTGTCTCCCTGAGCTCTTTTACTCTTAGCTGCCACCATGAATGGCTGCCCTCTGCCATGTGCCGCTCTGCCTTGGAGCAGCTGAATGTGGACTGAAGCCTCCAGTAATTGTGAGCTAAATAAACCTTTCCTTCCCTTATTTTGAGTGTCAGGTATTTATCCCAGCAGTGAGAGAAGAGTAACTAAGACATATGGAGAGAGGTGAGTCATGCCAAAATAAATCTTATTAATAATGCAGATAGTTCAAAAGACAGTTTCTTTTTTATTCTCTTTTTTTCTTTTAATAATAACAATGTGACATTTTCAAAAACATGATAGTAGTATATTCCAAATAATTGATACAATGCATATTGTTGTCCTCGTAGTTATACAGAGCACAGGGTGTAGACATGATCATTTTTCTAATCAATGTTGGTACAAAAAATTTCTTCTCATTAAACTAAGAGAAAGTAGTTGTATACATAGTCCAGTGTTCCATAATTGCAATGGATTAACTATTGGCAGAACTGGCAACATTGGAAGCTGTTGATTTAAGCCTTGTACAGTTTAGTGTACTAATCTAGCTTTATGTTTTATGCTTCATGGTTAAACTTTTTTGTTGGGTGGTTAAGGGCAAGTTAAAGTAAGACCTGTATAACAAAACATGTAACTTTTGAATCTCCCAAGTTCAGTCAAATCCCCTTAGGATTTACTTTGAAACCATGTACACTGCTTTGTAGAACTGTTGTCAGTGTCAGCCATCTGGATGAGTCTCAGCCACTGCTTGATCAGTTTGCTCTCTGTAAAAGCCCAAGAAAATATTTTCTCTCTAGGTGCCTCTCCTTAGGCACACTATATATCATCAATCCCTTTCCTTTGTGGTCCCATACTCTCCTTGAACAGAAAACTGTGGGAAACCACTGAGTTATAGGATGTTACAGCACAGGTTCTCTTATATCCTGAGTCCTCACTGACCTTAAAGGGCTAGGGCCAAAATATTAGCAGTCCTTACAGCCCTTCTTTTTCTCTAATTTTGATCTCTTAACCCTCCAGAAGAGAAGCTTTGTGATACTATTATTCTATAACATAGGTACTTGAGCTTAACATCACAAAAGATAGTTTGTTTTATAGATATTTTCCCCCAAAAGCATGAGGCTTATTTTTCAACTGGAGGCATACTCAATGTGTCTCTCTCTTCAGAATGCACATTAGAAACTCTTCAAAGCTAGAAGTTCATAAACATCTTGCCAGAGATAAAGGAATCATCATATTTTTTGCTGCCTCATTTACTTTTTAAAATAAAACCAAGGTAATGCTTTTGAATTCTGTTATCTCACCCTCAAATTGAGAATGTTTATTATTTTCAAATTCTCCCAACAAACACTGTTTTCTTCAGGGATGAGCTTGAACTAGTGATGAATTGCTACAGTCCTAGCAGCAAGTTCCAAATCCAGTCCAGTGAGACAACAAAACATAACAATGGAGTGGGAGGTGGGCTACATTTAGCTAAAAATGAGCATGAAATGCCTGTGGTAGGCTTGACTGTAGGAAATCAAATTGACAGAAGAGATTATGCCTTGCTTAACACTGCGGGTGTCTTCTAAGAAACACATCATTAGCTGATGTTGTCATTGTGTAAACATCAAGTGTGCTGACACAAACAAAAGCAGCTAAGCACAGAGGTATGTGAGGTCCACGCTTGCCCAAGACATGCAGGGCCACACAGGGCTGCATGTTCATATTGGAGGAAGCTAGCAGGAAGGAGGGACAAGAGCACTCCCATGGGTAGTATCTTTAGCTGTATGATCCTGGCTCCTCAGTGCTCTGAATTGTGTAAAGCATTTACCTCTCATGGGCATTTTGACTCTGGGGAAGAGATACCAGTGGCACTAGGTGAGACTCTGGGAATAAACTGGATAAGGACACACCATGGAATTTTTGCAAGCCCATGGTTCTGTCGGATGGCATGCATGCACAGTTCATCACACCTTGTAAAGACACTCATGAAAGAGCCTTCCAGAACTGTCAGAAAGGGATAAGATTGGATAAATGTGTGTGAAGGGGAAGGAAGTATTTCAAGAGGGATTCATAAGCCGGGCGTGGTGGCGCACGCCTGTAATCCCAGCACTTGGGAGGCTGAGGCAGGAGGATCGGTGATAGTTCGAGACCAGCCTGGGCTACAAACCTGAGCTCAAGGCCAGCCTGAACTGTACAGCGAGACCCTGTCTCAAAAAGACAATAAATAAATAAATAAATAAATAAATAAATAAATAAAATAAAATAAAAAAAGAGGGATTCATGGCAACATATTTTTTACTGTAATACTTTTTAAAAATTTAGATGTTCACCATATATTTCAATTGATCTCATAGGAGATCATAGATACAAATAATTTCTTCTTTTTGAGAAAAAATGTAAAGTCTATGACAATTTAAGTCAGCTACTTGTCTGTATAAAGCAGTAGTTTAGAACATAAGAATTAATCTTTATTTATCAGCATTGGCATTGTCTTTCTGTATAAAGTATGTAATCCAATGTTTTACTATCTGAAAAGATGTTAATTTTTATAAGACACATAAAAATTAATAGTAGAAAAAAAACTAACATCAAGATCTCTTTTCAATGTCTAATGCACTAAGTTGGACTTTTTTCAGAATAATCTGTCCTTTTGATGCTATTATTATAACCTAGATTCCGGCCAATTGCCTCTTACTCTTATAGTCCCTGAGTTCAGTGCTATTTTCCAGTCTTCATTTTAATCAACTCTGACTTTCCTTGCTCAAGCAGAATACAACTGACAGATTTAATGCAAAATGTTCAGTTAACTTTAAGCTCAGATAAGGGGCAGGTAAAGTTAAGAAACTTTACTGATCCTGGACAGATAACAGAGGAGAACCAAAATTGTTAGGACCCAGTACATACACAGACTGAACTTTATCTTACAGCTAGCATTTACTGTAATTTTTCATGTTGGAAAGCACAAATAAATTTCCATAATAACAAATTATGAAGACTGAATATAGATAAACTTAATGTCTAACAGTGAGTTGAGTGAGCCTGGCCAAGGCCCTGGTCCTCCGTGCTCCAATGGCCTCTGCTGATTTATTATTCATCTTAAGTAGAAATTATTAATTTTACATTGATATAATGACAAAGCATTTCTACAGATGGTCAGAAGAGATCCTTTTTATCTTTTTTTTATTTTTTAATGAGAATAAAAATAGTAAAAAAAAAATTAGAAATGATACAGAATTTCACTGAACAAAATGATAGGAATTCAGTAATGGTTGTTTAGGCTGTATATTGTTATCTTCATGTTAGTTCAGATTTCAGATATAAATATGCAAAATTGGTGGGAAAAAAATTAACAATAGCTGAGAAAAACAATGTAAGCATTAACTGCTCCTTTCAATAAACCAGCAAAGCTCAGCAGTACAATTATCGAATCTATCCCTATGTATATATATACATTTTCTGCTTTCTTTCATCCTTTCTTCTTTTCTTTCTTTCTTTCTTTCTTTCTTTCTTTCTTTCTTTCTCTCTTTTTCTTTCTCCCTTTCCTTTTCTTTTCTATGTTTCTTCTTTTTTTCCTTTCCCTCATCCAAGTTTTTCCTTCCCTTTGAATAATTTCTTTCCCTTTTATAGTATTTATAGATATTATTTAGTCTTTTGGGTTCTTACACTAGGGAGGAAACACAATGTTTGCACATGTGGGTCTGATTTATTTCACTTACAAGTTTGGTCTCTAGTTGCAACCATTTACCTATAAAAGCATTGGTTATATCTTTTTTATTGCTGAATAATACTCTGTTGTATAAAAAATATCACATCTTCTTTATCCATCCCTCAGTTCATGGGCGTTGGGGTTCTTTCCATCTAGCTATGAAAAATTATGCTGATGTAAACATGAGCACACATACATGGCTGTGTTGTGATGTTTTCTGTTCTTCTAGAAAAATACCCAGGAGGGGAATAGCTGGGTTGGATGGGACCTTCAATCCTAGTTTTTTGAAGAGTCTCTACACTATTTCCACAGTTTTTGTTCACATTCCCACCAATAGTGGAGAAAGTTCCTTTTCCCCACAGCTCTTTTGGTATTTATTATTTGTCAACTTCTTGATGATAACCATTCTTTCTGGGGTGAAATGGAATCTTACTGTTGTTTTAATTTGCATTTCTTGAGTGATTAATGATGTTGAACTTCTTTTCATATATTTATTTGTCATTGGTACTTCTTCATTTTTGATTGGGAGGTCATTTTTGAGAAGAGAGGACATTCCTGGCTTCCAGGCTCTCATTAGACCTCTTTTCTACCACTTCCTGAGCTTAGTGAAAATAAGCATCTGCTTTTCCTGAAGCCACTCTAAAATGTCAGTGCTTGACATGTTACAATTCCTAATACCTGGAAGTGAAAGATATCCTAAAGTCAATTCTCACAGGGTAAACGAGGTCTTACCTGTTCTTTTCCAGGATCTCTATGGCGTCATCATATGACTCAGAGGTCTTTTGGGTCGACAGCCTATCTTCCCACCTATTGCTACCTTTGAGTTGTCTCCAATTCTGAGTTTAGGACCCAAAGGCCTCAAGTATGTCTTCTCTGCATCTTGACTCTGTCCCATTGCCATGTGAATGTGTTGGTGTTAAAGCAGAGGCCACATGAAATATACAGGAGGAGCCTTTCCTACTGAGGTCAGGACCACCTACCTACTGCTGAGCCTGGAATCCATTGCAGACACATGAAACAGCACATGGATTTATAGATTAAAAAATGATCACTGCTCTCCTCACTTGTTTTGGTGGTGGTTTATTATGTAGACTTAACTAGCCCAGCTAGTTGAGTGTAACTAGACATAAGTTTTTGCCATAATAAAAATCCATGTGGATTTAGAAAGGTTAATGTTTAGTTGTTTGATCAATCTTATATACCTATATGTATTAATCTAAACTGATCCGATGATGAAAATATGTAATATAACCATTGTTAAATTTAAACAATAAAAGAATTGAAAAAAAATAAAATGAGATGTATATGAAAAAAAAAAAAAAATCCAAACCATGGAGCACTGGCTTGGAGATCACATCATGAGCCAGTGATAACCTTGATATGGTCCTTAGTACTGTGAAACAGAACAAGCCAGCCATAGGAACTGGGAAAATAAATCACTTTCTCTCTATCCCTATCTCTGCAGCAGAAATCCTTCTTCAGCTTCTTATCTTCAATGAACCTCATACTTCAGGTTATTCAAAGCCAAGAGAATATGCCAGAAAAGAGCAGCCTTCTTGAGGAACAAAATTTAAAAACTATTTTTTCTCAATGAAAGTCAGAAGTTTTAATTAGATGGCTTAAATGCTGTCCTCACACGCAAGCAGCTGTGTCCAGACTAATCCTGAATGGCACTCAAGAGTGAAAGGTGACAAAGGCTGATGCAGCAGAACTGTCTTGACTACACAACAGAAGAGAGTGGGTCCAGGTTACTAGGAAATAATACACACCATGCACACATGTGTGCACATGACATAGGAGGGAGGGTATGGCAAAGCTGGCTGGAAACTAAACAAGATTTGTCAATTGCAAGATCCCAGGACAGCACCAAATATTTCCCAGGATTCCATATATAGAATTTCTCATGGGCCCCCATGTTGGTGACACATAAGGACACAACTGCCACTAGGAGCCTGCTATCATAACTTTTCATAGTAGGTAAAGCTGTGTTTTGTGTGCTCTTTTTATTCTTTTCAGCTTGTTCAGCCCTAGTTCACTTTATAGAGCCAGTAAATGACTCAATATCTTACCTCTTCATCCCTCACTTTTTAAATAAACTTTCGCCACCATATTTGGCTTTTCAAATTTTGGAATACATTTAATTGGTGACCATTCCTAAAGAAACTACCCCAAAACATACACATATACACACGTGCACACATACATGCACACACACACACACACACACACACACACACACACACACATGTATAACCAAATCATATGCTCAGGCATTTTCCTCCTCAGTCCTATCATGACTTACGTACACCATTGGAATGGGCAGGTGCTCAAGTGGACACTACTATACAGTCTTGGACAGATGTCTGCAAAGACTTTGACCAAGGCATACATTCTGCTCCTCTGCACTCACAGGAGCCAGCAGAACCTGCATGCTAAGTGCTTCCATATGTTGCCTGCAGCCTGGCACAGTGGTGCATGCCTGTGATCCTAGAACTCTTGGAGGCTCAAGAAGGAAGATTGTAAGTTTGACGCTAGCCTGAGCAACTTAGTAGATCCTGCCCAAATAATTGCAGATGTAGCTCAATATGAAAGCCCTGGGTTTGGTCCCCAGTAACACGTAGACAGACAGACAGACAGACAGACAGACAGACAGACAGACAGATACACACACACACACACACACACACACACACACACACACACACATGGGATGAGGCCTTCTCAAATTAACTAGCCATAATGGCAAGGGTTGCTTAGCTCTTCAAAAAATAGTAACTTAGGATTCATTCTCAAAAGTCCTTATTAGCTCTTCCTATTAGCTCTTCCTTATTAGCTTTCATGGAAAAATTAGATTTATCTTTATAATCTAGAAAAAAAATTACTCAATAGTTTCATGCACTGTGATCTAAATTGTGTATGTGTGGTATCTATCTCTTCAGGAGACCCAGCAAGAGTCACCAGAGCTAAGTTCTGAGTGCGTCGTGACATAGTATGTCCATGTGCACCAAAACCCTATAGGACAGGGTAGAATTAAGACCTTTGATGGAGGTATCATCAGCTCAGAGAGAAACACTTCCTATGTCACTCTGACACTGTGCTTCCGGCCTCTGAGTGTAGTTTGGGGCACTGATTATGGCTTAGAGAAATGAGCCTCTTCCAAAAAGTTCCAGGCCCTTGGGCCTGGCCCAGTGTTTTAAGAATGAGCTCACGCAGAGCACCAGGCAAGCTACAGGAAATGAGGGCTCCCGCTGCTGTGTTTTTCACTGACTACCTTTAAATTGCTTCCATTCTGCATCTAGTCTAAGTGGAGAAGAGATGAAAATGCGATGTAAATGACACTATAATAGGTTCTGAAATTAGAAGAAATAGAAGAATGCACCTGGTCAGAGTTCTGTGCTGGGGGAAGGGCAAAATTACTCCAAGCGGAGAACGGTGATGTTGCTGACTCTGCAATAATAAATAATAATCACCAAGACGATAACTTAAAGGAGAAGCTCAGCTAGATTTGTGCTTGTTGGAGTGTCAGTGCATTAGAGTGGAGGCTATGAAATGGATTTAAAACCATAAAAAGTTATATGGATAAATGTAGCTCCATGTCATTAATTTAAATGCACAACCTTCAGTGAATTTCTATGTACCTCAGAACTAACTTCACAAATACAAGTTGCTGTTTCTAGAGAACAATTATGTTCACCTACCTGCTCTCATCCCAGTGACATCTAGTTTTTGATATTTTTGCACATGGAGTATTTGACACAGATTTACCCTAAATAATTTGTTACTCATAATAGAAATAAATATGAGTTAAATTTATTATGTTCATACTACCAGATAATACTATTTTACTTTTGGGAGCTTTACTGAGATATAATTATCATACTATTTTGTCTATTTGAGGCTGTCATCACAGGATACTTGAGGCTAAGTGATTTCTGAAGAACAGAAATTTCTCTCTTATAGTACTAGAGGCCGGGAGCCCCAAATCAGTGTGCTCTCTCCTCGAAAGGGCCTTCGTACTGTGATGTAACATAGCTCAGTGGTAAGTACACTTTTTTGCCTCTTTGTCTGCATGCAATTTTATGTAGCTATATCACAGTTCCAAGCCACTTATTCATCTCTATTGTAGTAGAGTTAGGAAACTATAATTTAGGTGTGGAAAGTACATCAACTCACTGGATTTAAAATCTCTTTGCCCATAATACAGTGAGTAAAAACAGCTGTATTTTGCTAGTGTCACACCTCTCTGGCATCCCCCAAATACCCCATGTCAGTGCTATATGCCTTCTTCATAATACCATCAGGGCAACAATGCACACTTATGAATTGTTACACTGTAGGCTGGGCCTGTGACATGCCAGGATGCCTAAACAATCAGCTCTACTCTCCAAAGGTAGAGAAAACAGATGCAGTAACAGACAATTTAGGTGCTTAGCAGCAAGTTCTTAAAATTCCTAAGTACACTGAAACTTGAAACTTTTAATGGCCAAGGGGATTTTAAAGAGACTGCCTGGGAGCAGCCACTCTTCTTATATGAAAAGGCCCCTACTTCTCCCTCCTTTTGCTTTCACAGGAAATTTGGATTCAGCATCTTCCATTTTAGCAGTTAAGCTTTAACAATGACATTACAGCTTTAATTTCTAAAGCTAATGTCTTCCTTTTCTCATTGCTGAGACAAAATAGCTGACAGCCAAAGTTAAAAGTTCATCATAGTTCCAGAGTTCGTAGAGCCTTCAGTTCATAATTGACTGTCTTCAAGAAGGAGGGGCATCACAGAGGAGAATCAGTTCATGGTAGGTGGAAGGCAGCAAAGCAGTAAAGCAATGAAGTAGCAGCAGCAGCAGCAGCAGCAGCAGCAAGAAAGCAAGCCTGCCTTTCTGTGTCATCCAGACTGCCACCCTCTGTGCAGTGCCACCCATACCCAGGGTGGGGCATTCTCAATCCCAGCACCACACAATCTAGAACCAGCCCCATCTATGACCACATGAAGCTTGTTAGGGGGATATCTGGATACAAGCCATAATAGCTCATTTTAAATTATTATTGGAAATTAATGGAGACCAAATATCACAGTGATGGCATTACTGGCAGCTTGCACTAGACCTGAGCAACTTGTTTCTGAACTTGCTGCTGTGCTAGAAAATCAGCTCTAAGCTCAGAGCTTTCTTCATTTTCAAATTAAGAGCAATGTTTACATCATAAGTTTATTGCAAAGTGTGATTGAAGAAATATATAGTGTGTATTTTAATGTTTTAAAGTGCATTACAGTAAAAGACACATTGCCATTAATACCCCCCAAAAGTACTCATCACTTCAAATGTGCTTTTAACCTCATTCTTGCCACTTCCGAAGCAGGATTGGAAGCCCTCTTGAATGAATGTCCTTTGAGGTGTGATTAAACGATTGGGTGAATGTCACAGCTGTGTGGCATCCAATGGAAAGGCAGGATCATAAAAGCACTACACTGCGTCCTCACCTGCCTTGCTCGCCGGGCCTGTGGCTCTTCCCCAAAGTCATAGTGATCATGAAATGTAAATATTTGGAATCAGTTCAGGGCATCAAGTTTCCATGGCAGCACAATTAGAGACATTCATAAAAGAAGAGTTCTAGAACTGCTTTAGGAAACTGTAACAATAATGGGATAAGGGTGTTCTTATTAGTTTCTGTAACTACCATAAATTTTTCTTTGCCGTAAACTGCAGCAGTGACTACAGTTGCTGGACTTTTGTCACCTCAGAATTTCTCCAACTTTCCCTCCAATTCAAAAGTTCTTCCATAGTGTCTTTACTAAATCTTTGCCAATTCATGGCTTTTCCAAATCAGTATCATTGCACACAGTACCTCCACTCTCCAAATTCATTCCTTGTCTCCTCTGCTACACTGTAAGGGCATGAATACTTAACCTCTATTCTAAAATACCTAATACAATACACTGTGTAAAATATAGGAATAAGAAACATCTGTCAAATAAAATGAGTGAGGGCCAGCCAGACAGTTCAGCAGACTAAAGGGCTTGCTTAGGCAGAGCATAACAGCTGTAGTCTGATCCCCAGCTGCCATGCCAGCCCTGCACTGAGACAGCAGTTGAGCCTGGGTGTGGTGGTGCATGCGTATAATCCCAGCATTCGGGAGGCTGAAAACAGGAGAATCACTGTGAGTTTGATCTACATAGTGAGACCCTGTACAATCTGTACTAAATACATAAAAAAAGAATGAATGAAAGGTTTATCTTCTATCTCTTCATATTCTGTCTCTATCTTAATCTGAATTATATTTTAAATCAAATAGAACCAATTCATTTCAGTCAGTTGTGCAGAAATTTATGTTACAATTAAATGTAGACTGAATAATTTGACTAATCAAAACCCTTTTACTTTTTTATGTCTGTAAAAGAGAGACTACCATGAAAATGGAAACCTAAGTTTTGGGTTGATGATAATACAAAAGTAAGACTTCTGCATTTTAGAAAAGGCTTTAGATTCAAAGATTTTTCATTTGCAAATATATATTTTTGGCAAGTGCAGGGTCCTGAGTTCAATTCCCAGTACTTCAAGAAAAAAAATATTGTTTTGCTGGCAGGGTTAAAATCATTTGCTTAAAGTTTCACATTAAAAGGCTTGAAAGTGAAGAATAATTTAAATGCATAGAATCACCAAAGAAAGCAATAATAAGAAGAACTGAAAGCAAGATTAACACAGGCAAAAGATGATTCTTTGAAAAGATTTTTTAAAATTTATGAATACAAAGCAAGAATAAACAAAGAGACAGAGAGAGGGAGGGAGGGAGAGAACATGAATCATAAGGCACTCATATCAGAAATGAAAAGTGAGTTATAACTTCAGACCCGATACATTTAACACATTGAAAGGGTGTTAAAGGTGTATACAAAGAATTTGAAGTTCACAGTTTGACACACACACTCTTTGAAAACTGAAATTTATCAAGGTGAGAAGTCTAAATAACACATACCTACTGGAGAAACTGAACTGACAGAAAGTGCTACAAAGGAAAACCTTTGTCAAGAGACTTTCAGTAAGAAGTTCTAACTTTCAAGAGACAAATAATATCCACTGCATAAAACCTCTTTTGGGATAGCGCCACTTCCTATGCTGGTAGTGCAACTTCTATGGTATTGGGAACCCTGCAGGTCCTGAAACTCTTTTGACATGACAACCAGGCCTGGTGCATGAGGTAGACTCCCCTGGGCCTGCTGGAAACTAATTTGCCCCAGCAACAAAGCATGTGAGAGGGTCTTCATCCATCAGATAGGATCAGTGTGGAAAACTGCCACAGAACTCTTTGTAGAGAAACTAGAGACAAGACCCACCGGGCAGATCCAGGTGCAGAACATCTTGCCAGAGTGGCACAGGTAAACCTTTACCTCCAGTGGCTGTAGCAAGAAGAAGTAGAGCACAGCAGCCAGACCCAGCCACAGCCACCTGGATGACTTTCAACTTGGTAGATCCAGATCTGCTGCTAAGGTAAGGGCTCTACCAAAGCTCTACACCAAAGGTCAGAAGGCAGAGCTCTACAAAATGACAAAAAGGATGAGCAAAATGTGCTCTCAGACCCTGAGCTCATCCAGAACAAATACAGGAGACAATAGCATAGAAGAAATTGGAAATCACACACCTGAAATCTCTGAAATAATAGCATCTGAAGTAAAGAAACAACTACAGAAAGGTATAGAGGAAATCAGATCACAAATAATTTCTGAAGTAAAAACAAGAAATAATATCTATAATAAAAGAAGTACTAAATACTTCTTAAAAAGACACTGATAAAAAATAAAGGAAAATAGAAAAATGATGGAATCCTTGAATAATTAATATAGGAAAGTAACAGAATATATGAAGCAGATTCAAAGTGCTGTACAGGAACTTAAAACCTTAATCACAAGCTGGCAAAACCATTTCAATGAAAGTGAAAATAGACTTTCAGATCTTAAAGACACCATTGCAGCTAGAGAAGAGGTAAGAAAAGAGCTCTTAAAAACAACCAGAATGCAAGAAAAAATAATTCAACATTTGCAAGATGACACAAAGATGAACAACATAAGACTAATAGACATCAATGAGAAAGAAGAAGTCTGTAAAAATGATATAAAAAGAATATGGGCAGAAGTAACAGCAGAAAACTTCATCAATATGCAGAAATAATTTGACATTCAGAAAACCAAAGCACATAGAATTCCAAATAACATTAACCCAACTAAAACCACACTCAGATGTATAATAATAAAGATCCCAGAAATTCAGCACAGGAACAATATACTAAAAGCCACTAAAGAAAAGAAACAGATCACATTTAAAGGAAACCCCATTAGAATAATAGCAGATTTCTCTTTACAAACCATCAAGCCAAGGAGAGCATGGAGCAAAGCACTTCAAGTCTTGCAAGCAAACAAATTCCAGCCCACACTGATATACCCTGAAAGACTCTCTTACAAGTTCATTGGAGAAGTGATATACTTCCATGACAAATTACTACTAAAGAATTTCATAGGAAAAAGCCAATCTTGCACAGTTTACTAAAAGATATCTCCTAGAGAAGGATCAAAATGACCACAACTCCATGAGGGAGAATGGTAAGAATCCATCAAATAAGGCAAAAAGAAACAGAGGTATACAAAAGCAGTCTTGGAGCTGGGGAGATAGCTCCGAGGCACAAGTGCCTGCTGGGCAAGTGCAAGGTCGTGAGTTTGAACCCCGGTCCCACAAAAAAAAAAGAAAACTACAAAAGCAGTCTTTCAGCTATTCTTTCATATACAGCAACAGAATATTCTTATTAGCATATTCTACAAATGAACTTCTCCTGCACCCTATGGGTTATGATTCTGTCTAGGCCTACAGGGTAGATATCAAGGAAATCACAGTAGCTCAGTCTCACAAGTGACACCTGACCATCGGTAAGCGTCATGGACACTGTCCGCTTCCACGACATAGTACAAATTTGTGTGATATCCTATCCCCAAACTGTTAGATGTTCTGGTCATATATTTGACATTTCAGTATTTATGTTATGTTTTATTCTTAGTAATTCTTTACTACCATGTAAGCTTTTTCTTAGTTGATATCTTTGTATATATTAACCTATTCAAATAGTATGTGAGTACTCTGAACTGATTACAGATCCATACCTGTGACACTCAACATTCTGGACTCTAAGTTGGACTCACAGTTTGATTCAAGTTTTGGAATAGTGTTTTGACATATTTAATTCAATTTTAATTAATTATTGTTTACTTAATTTTCTGAATATTGTTTAGTTATATTTTTTGTTTTATGATTCATACTGTATCTCTGACTTACAATCTACTTATAAGACATGGTACGATATTTTATGCTATTAGAAACTTTAAAAAGAAATATATATACATATATATATATATATGAATATATATAAGAGTTAAGATGATATACATAACTACTTTGTCTTAGTTCATTGGGAATAAAAGTTTGTACTAATATTGTTTAGGCAAGATATCAGGTCTACATCTTGTTCCCTGAATAACTACTATGAAGACAACAATATGCATGATATTAATTATTGTAATCATACTACTAACTTGTTTTGAAACTGTTTCATTGCTGTTTTATCTTTTTTTCCTCATTTAAATGAATAAAAATTGAAAAATAAAAATTAAAAAATCCTCTTTCATCAAATATAGTAACACTGCTCAACTCATGACATAGCACAAATGTAATGCCAAGCCTTGACAACACCACAAAGAAGTTGAAAAGTAAAAGAAACCAGATCAATGGCATTTCCTGAACAGAGCTGCAAAATTCTCTAAGGGAAAAGAGTAGCAAGTCACAGCTAGTAGTGCACAAGAGGGACAGTGCCTCATGCCCATGTACAGCTTAGCTGTGGAGTGGCAAGCTGAGTTAGTGTTCAGATTTAATCAATGTAATTCATCCTGTTAATAGAACGAAAGAGAAAAGTCCACATGGCCATTTCCATAGATGCACTAAAAGTAATTAGCAAAGTTCAATACTTTTTCATGATTTAAATATTCCATAGGCTGGGTTGCAGAATGCAAGATTAAATTCATTTTTATATGCTAACAGCAAACAACTGAGAAATAAAATTGAAAATATCTTCTATTTTGAAAAACAAAAAAAAAATGAAATTTCTTAAGGATATACTGAATAAGAGGTGTATAAATTCTCTAACCTGCAGACATCAAAGAATTATTATTATTTTTTAAAAATTAGACATCTGGTCAAATGATCTTTTTAACTTTATTTATTTATTTATTTATTTATTTATTTATTTATTTATTTATGTTACGGCTGGCTCAGCCTGTCATAGGGGTGGGGCTGTAACAGCATATGGTGCCAGGGATTGAACCGTGGTCTCTGCAGTTGCCTAAGCAGGTGCTTTATACTGCTGCGCCATCTCGCTGGCCCTCAAAGAATTATTAAAAGAAAGAACAAAATAGTCATGGAGAAATGCCATGGTTATGAATGACAAGACTTAATATTGTTAATATCGTAATGGATAACAGCTCTGCTAAACTGATTCTACAGATTCAGTGCAAATTTCAAAACAAAAACTCAAAAAACTGTGATGGAGAGTCATTTCTCCACTTGAAGATAGTCTACTCTATTTTGACAACTGGAGTTTGAGATTCAAGTGATACACACTTAAAATATTTCTGAATTTTATTGATATTTTGTTTTTAATTCAAAAGAAAAAATCTGCAAACAAATATTGATTTTTAATTAATAATTCAGTTGTTGGAGTTTTTGGGGAAATATCTGCTGCCTTTCACCTTGAACTGCTCAAAGATAAGATGGTTTAGTGGCTGGGTGGGACAGTGGAGAGACATGTTGAATAAAGAACAAAAAATTTAATTGCTGAATCTAGGTGGTGGGTATTCAGTGCAAAATTATTTTGCATTTTCTGTATGTTTGAATTTTTTTTTTATAAAATAGAGTAAGTTGGGTGATGGTATCAAACCAATTGGTATTTAAGCTCCACAGGATATAAATGTAACAATTGCTTTTTAAAATCGGATATGCACATTGCTTTAAAATTATATCCTTCGCAACTAGATATAACACAAGATTTTGGTGCTAAATTAACATTTTTCTAAATTGCAAATTTTTTAATTACACAGGTAAAAAAATTTGAAGATAAGCACAGTAATAACACTCACCGTGACTGTCCTGGGCACTGACCCAGAGACCCAGATCTGCCTCTTCTCTTCCAAGTGTGGACCCCAAGGGAGTCACAACAGAAGGACCCTTAAGAAACGCAAATTGGCTTCTGCAGCTTCTAGAGAGATGCAGGATGGCTAGTATGGGAGTGGAGAGATAGGAGCGGGTGGGAAGACAGCCTGTGACAGTGTATTGTTAAACCAGTGATCACACTGGGCTCCAGAACTTAATCCTGAAGGGGAACTCTGGCAAGGGGCATAAAGCATACTCCTCAGAGTTATTACATTTGAGGGGTGAGGAAAGAGGAGTATTTGTGCACCAACTGCCAAGAACCACTAGCTAAGGGCTGCATACTGGGGAGGTGCATGCTCTGGTACTGTGGGCTTGCTACATGAGTCCCCCTGTGTTTCCAAAAGGGCTCAGGGGGCACAGCCAGCCTCTCAACATTGGCTGGAGTACATAAGCCCATCATAGTCTGAGGAGCATGGCACAGACAGGGCTGAAGTGGTTGGGCTCCTCCAGTGTTGCCTGAAAAGTACCACAGGCTGCAGGTAGCAACAAGGAGGGCCTGGCTGAGCTGGTCAGGTCTCTCCAGCCTCAGCACCTCACTTCCTTGCCCAACTTGACCTCTCCTGACAGAAACTGACGATGGCTTCATCTACCATTCCACAAATCATCTGAGGGCTTGATGAAGTTATTCACACAGATAGAATGTTTTGAAAAGCTTTGCAGAGGTCCCCCCAGAGGTGTCTCTGGACCCCCAAAGTCCTTCAGAGCTCCAGGTTTGGATCCATTGTCTGGCTGAGCACAGCTGCCTGCCTGCCTGGCAGCCTGGAGGTTTCTTATCTTCTTTCCAAGTTGTCAGTCAGGCCTGAAGTCTTGGTAGGAAATGGATGAACAAATGAATTGAGATGCCAGATAATAATGTTTTAAAGATTTTAATGTTTTAGACTTCATAAAGTATGATTTTCTATTTCCAAAGTTTCACTAGGAGAAATCAAGAGCAATCATGCCAAAGTTCACCTAGGAAATACATTACCGATTGTAAGAAGATGTAGTTTTAACAAGCAAGAACTCTGAGCTTAATTAGTGTTGTCTGTTATCAATTTTTGTAATATTCATTTAGATTTTTTTTTCTTTGAGGTACCAGGGATTGAACTCAGCACCTTACACTTGCCAGGCAAGTGCTTACTCTGCTGAGCTATCTCCCTGGCCCCCCATTTAGACATCTTTTAGCAACATCTAAAGTTCAGTTTTTGCTACTTACATTGAGTTCCATTTCCATTAATGTGAATGTCACTAGCATTGCAAATAAGGGTGCAAGGGAATTTATGACTGACATAAAATCCTAACATAAGAGCTTTGCACACGAAAAATTAGTAGACTGCCAACATGTCCTCATGCACCTCAGCTTCTCCATCAAGTCGCTATTTCATTTCTTTCTTTCTTTTTTTTTTTTTTTTAAGAATTTTTAAGTTTTATTTATTTATTTTTTTTCTTGTTTCAGAATCTTTGTTTGTTTATTCACTCATTTTTATGGCCGCTCAGCCTGCCCTGAGGGCAGGGCTGGCGTAGCATGTGGTGCCAGGGATCGAATCGCGGTCCCTGAAGCCGCCCAAGCTTCCCCAAGCAGGCGCTTTAGACCACTGAGCCATCCCGCCGGGCCATTATTTCATTTCTAAAGGGTATTTTTTTAGAGGGGAACAAAGCAAAAAAAAAAAAAAAAAAAAAAAAA
>PVJA010002195.1:0-38943 GCA_004027025.1 Myocastor coypus | reverse complement strand
ATCCAGAGTTAGAGCCCCAGTGAGCATCCAGAGAGGGCCACCAACTCCCTCTCTGTGTCCCCTTCTTCCCCAGAAGAAGAAGAGCTCCCACATCACTGGGCTACTTACTTTTGAAACACAGAATCCTGACATTGTTCCATAACCTACAGGCATACTCCTTTTTAATTCTCTATCCTTTCTCCAGCTACATAGAAGGTCTCAATTCTATTTTTTTACTTCTTTTTTGTAGTTTAGTAATACCAGAAGAGTCATAAAATTAAAAGCAGAATGTGAGCCTTCTGACATTGACAGATCATTAAAAATATAATTAGAATACTTTGCCAAGTTGTTTGGATGACTTTCACTTCATCTTAGTTTTTATATTATGACATACAAGGTGTGACTGAGAAATATGATGATTAAATTAAAATTGTGTTACAATAAAAGACACATTGCCATTAATCTTCCTCAAAATACTACCCCGTGCTCTGAGCGCACCTATTGTGATTCCTACTTTTGGAGAAAGTTTTTGTGTCTTTAGTTGTGCTGCTGTGGCTGCCTTGATGTTCTGAACTGAATCAAAATATTTGCTTTTCATGTTCATTGTACTTTTGGGGGACAGCCAGAAATCCCACAGTGCCAGCTCCTCTGAAAGAGACAGATGTGGACACATCTTAATGTTTTTGTGAGCTGTCTTCCCATTGGATGGTGCTCAGCAGCAGCCACCAGAGTATTTTTGACATTTCTCATAAAGATGTTATGAAAAAGGACTTCCAGAACTGCTTCAGTAAGTGGCAGGAAGGGTGGGGCCGGTGTGTTTGAAGGAATGGGTGTATTCTGAGAGGTACTTGGTAGTGGCATCTTTTACTATAGTAAATGGTTTATATATTGACTGTACTTTCCAGTCATCCTTTACATGGTCGTCCATAGTATTCCCTTATTGTGTTTCTAATGTCTTTGGGATCTGTACTGATATACCTTTTTCTACTAATACTGGTAGTTTGTACTGGTCCTTCTGGTGAGAGGCTTCTCTGTTGTATTGGATATCAGAGAAGCTGCTCTTATTTAGTTTCACCCATTTTCTGTATTGCTTTTCTGTTTTTTAATTTTACTGATTTATGTCCTTTAGTTCGTTTGAGATCATTTCCCTTTTCTAAAATACTGTATTTCTATAACATTTCCATAACTTTTTTAACTGCTGTACAGGTTTTGAAATGTGTTTAGATTTTCATTTGATCAAGATGTCTCCTGATTTTCTTCAGCCATTTATCTTTGACCATGGATCACTTAGGAATTCATTGTTTAATTTTAAAATACTTAGAAATTATTCAAAATTTTTCTTTTATACATTTCTAGTTTAATTTCATTGTGACCAGAAAATATATTTTGTACTATTTCAGTTCTCTTACATTTATTAATAAGTCCCCAACACAGCAAGTTAATATTGCCTGATTTCTCTCCTGTGAGAAAGTGAATTTTAAATAAGTTAAGCAGTAGAATAAAGACAGATATTTTGGAGTAAGGGAGGAGTCAGGGTGAGAAGGAAGGGTAAATGGGGGTCAAAATAAAGACATAAGAGATGCTAAATGTATGCACCAATCTTCAAAGCAAATATAAATTTCATGTACTGCAAATGTATGCTAATAAAAAAGTTTAAGAAGGTTTATTTTATGGCTTAAATGTGGTCTACTTTGTCAATATGCCATATGTACTGTGTGTGTGTGTGTGTGTGTGTGTGTGTTCTGCTACTATTGGATTGAAGGTTCTGTAACTGTCAATTAGATCCAGAAAGTAGATACTGATGTCAAGATTTATTTCCTGCATCCTTGCAAAATTTCTGCTCCCTTCTATCTGAATTGCTTAAGAAGAAATATGTTGGACAAAACTAGATAAAAATTTCAATTATCGCTATTTGTATTAAGCAGCAAAGTAAAAGATTATAATAATAGGTTTGTATTACATAGTCATTGGAGCAGCAAGACCACAGTTATCAGTGTTCACGACTGAAATGATACTTTCCATATAGAAGTATGGGGGCATGTATAGACTAGTAAGGGCTGGAGGAAAGATCCATGCGCCACTCTTCCTACATCAGTACACAAACTCATTGCGTTATACGTTGTTACCAGAGATAATCCGAAAAAGTTATTTTTCAAAAGCTATAATCTATAGCAGAAATAAAATTATATAGTGTTAACAAATAAATTTAACAGAAAACATACAGCAATTAAATTATTAATAAAATGATGAAACTTTATCAAGAGCTACTGCAGAAGGCCTAAATAGATACATTATGCTTATGGTGAGGAACAAAAAACAAAGAGGTTCATTACCCAAGCTAGTTTATAGATTCCGTGAGGTTCCAATCTCAGTTTTTTAGAGACTCCGTGTTTATCCTTCTGTTTAAAGCAAAGTTGTCTCAGTCACTTTCTTGCTGCTGAGACAGATACCTGACATCCGCAACTCCAAAAGGGTTCGTTTGGGCTCACAGTTTGTAGAGGTGTCAGTACGTGGTCCACTGGCTCCAAGGCCTGGTGGCATGGCAGAAGGGCCTCCTGGAGAAGAGAGAGCTCATGGTGGGGGAGCAGGAAGCTGAGTGAAGCCAAGCAGGAGGGAAAAGACCCTTCCCGAGCGCGTTCCCACCGACCAGCCCTGCCCACTGAGCTTCACCTCCCAGCGTCACATTTAGCTGCAAACTCATCAGTGAACAAGCCCCGATGAGTACCAGCCCCATAGTCTAACCACCTCCCCAAAGCCCAGAGCCCCAAAGAAGCTCTGAGGGACATCAAAATATGAATTGTGACAGTTTTCTCAACTTTACACCAAGAAAAGAAATCATTCATTGAAGGGTAAAGCTCTAAATAGGAACAGCAGGACATTAATGTTTCAGAAAAAGAATCATAAAACTATTTTATTTCTAGGTAGAAAATTATCTCTTATTTTATTCTCCAAAGTATGCAAAAATTCTTATAAATTAATAAAGGACAATTCAATAAATTAAAAAAGTTTGATAAATTAATAGGAAAAACAACACAGTATTACTAGAATAGCTAACAAAATATCTGCAATATAGCTAGGTAAAGTGACACTTTTCTATAATTCTAGCATTCTAGAAGGCTGAGACAAGAAGATTACAAATTATGGCCCAGACTGGGAAATAGCTACTTGCTGAGAACCTGTCTCAAAAATAAAAATACAAAAGGATTTGGTTCTGATTTCAATTCCCAGGTCTACAAAACAAAAAACAAGCAATAAAAAAAACCCCTCAGATTTATGCTCAAATTTACTAGCAAACAGTACAATCCTAATTGTTTTTGGTCTTTCTGAGACAGGGTGTCACTATGCAGCTCAGGCTGGCCTTGAGCTCAATTTGTAGCTCAGGCTGGTCTTGAGCTCCCAATGGTCCTCCTACCTCAGCCTCCTGAGTGCTGAGATTATATAGCATTAAACGTTAGACATAAGCACAAAGCAGAGTTTGGGGAGGCAGAAGTCTTAGCAGGACAGAATGTGGTCATGCAGTTAAAGCCTCATGAAAGCCATATTACCTAGTCTCAGGTATTCTGTTATAACAGAAGCAAAGCAAAACAAAATAGACCAAGACAGTATCCTGAAAAATTCAACGGATAACACCAGTGAAATATTACTGGAATAGAATATGTCTGGAGAAATACATAGTTAGTAAGCTCCTAGAAATGAGCTTTGGTCCTCTTTCACTTTCAAAAGAACAGAACTGTCTTTAGCTGTAGGGGTTTTAACAAAATTGGTAAATAGAAAAACATTCTAGACTTGCTTAGACTTATTTGTTTGTTTATTGATTATATTTCTTGGTGCTGGGAATCCAGCTGAAGAACTTGCACTTGCCAGGCAGACATGTGCCACTGGGCTGTATCCCTAGCCCTTGATTAGCTTTAGTTTGTTAAATGCTTTTGAATATATCCTTCTTCTGCCAGAGTGTCAAGGGAATAGAAAGAAAACGAGTGTTAGTCTACACAGGAGCACTTGTACAAGCCGTGAGTATTCTGAGACTTGGATACCAGGTCATTTATCCACTCACCTATAGACAGGCATGTCAGTTGCCTCCAAATTTTGGCAGTTATGAATACAGTTTCTGTCACCATCTGTATACAGGTTCTATGTGTGGATCTAATTTTTCAAATCCCTTAGATAAATGCCAAGAAGAGTGATTCCTGCCCTGGATAACAAATTTATGCTGAGATTTCTAAGCGTGTTTTGCCCAGGGCCTATACTGTTTTGCGTCATCTCTGGCCACGAGAGTTCCTGGTGCTCCGCATCTTCCTCAGCACTTGGTGCTGTCAGTGCTCTGGACGCTGGCACTTGTAATCAGTGTGCATCTGCCTCATTGCTGTTTTAACTTGCACTACCCTGATAGCATATAATGTAAATATGTGTTCATACCCTCATCTGCTATCTATCCTTATGAGTAACATGCTTGTTAAGCTCTTTGGTCCATTTCTCTCTCTCTTTCTTTCTTTCTTTCTTTCTTTCTTTCTTTCTCTCTTCCCCCAATACCAAGGATTGACACTCCCCAGCAGACACTTATGCCACTGAGCCATTGCCCCATCTTTAGTCTATTTCTTATTTAGACTGCTTATTCTCTTATTCTGGAATTTTAAGAATTCTGTATATTGGGGACAGCAGTTCTTTATTTTTTATTTTATTTATTTATTTATTTATTTTTTAGACAGAGTCTTGCTATGCAGTTCAGGCTGTCTTTGAGCTCACTTTTGTAGCCCAGGCTGGTCTCGAACTAGCACCGATCCTCCTGTCTCAGCCTCCCAAGTGCTGAGACTACAGGCGTGAGCCACCACACCCGGCTGGGACACCAGTTCTTCAGCAGGTATGCATTTTGCTAGTGTTTTCTTTCAGTCTGTATCTTATTATGTCATTCTCCCTCGGATGTCTTCTGAAGAAGAGAACATTTTAATTTTAATGAAATCCAGCTTATCCATTCTTCTTTTTTCGTGAGCTGTGCCTTTGGAAGCGAAACCACTTCAAGCTTTTCCTCCTCTTTTTAAATCTGCTCAGGAGGCTTAGCATTTCCTCTTCTACTTTTTACATTTTGTTTATGCAAAACATTTATTTAAACTTTGTCTCTCTCTCTTTTTTTTTTTTTTTTTTTTTTTTTTTTTCTTTTTGAGACAGGGTCTCGCTATGCAAGCTCAGGTTGGCCTTGAGCTCACTTTTGTAGCCCAGGCTGGTCTCAAACTTACACTGATCCTCCTGCCTCAGCCTGCTAAGTGCTGGGATTATAAGCTGTGGGCCACCACACCCAGTTTAAACTTGATCTATTTTGACAACTTAGAAAGCTTTCCTTTTGCACTACTTTTCCTCACTATTTCACTTTCTCATGCTTTTATTGTCACTTGCTCAGCAGAAACCAAGGTATGCTGCTCTTCCCTGGATCTCAACTTTAGAAAGGACACAGACAATATGACAGCAGGCTCCCACAGACCTGAAAGGAGGAGGAGGAGAAGGAGGAGGAGGAGGAGGAGGAGGAGGAGCAGGGGAAGGAAGGCAGAGGCCAGAGGGCTGGAGGGAGAGAGCAGACGGGCAGGAGGACAGATTCCAGCAGAGGCCGGTGCTCTCACAGAGATGTGCTGGGGAAAGGCAGGGCAAGCGCGTATGCAGTCTAACCAAGATAGTGAACGCTGCAAGATCAGGTTAGGGAGAAAGTTGGTGCCTCGAAGGCAGGGGGATCTTTTGGAATAACCATGGCAGCAGACTTCACTATAAATAAGCAACAATGCTCAGAGTACTGAATGGAATAGGACACAAACAAAGGTAAGGATGGCCTGAGACAGTGACCTCACACACGCTGGTGGCAGCAGGTGCCACTCTCCTGTCTCTTGGCTGTGTCTGATCTTGGTTCTGCCTCTCAGCCTGGCCTAGGGTCTGAGCAGCCTCGCAGAGGCTCTGCCTCCAGTGCCCCCGCCCCCCTTATGCCTGTGCTCTGAATCACCTTGGCATCTCAGGCTGGTTGATATCTCCAGGCCCTTTACTTAGGCATTGCCTCTGGCCACAGACGCCCCCACCCCTGGCCCCTGGTGGCCCCACCTTGCTCTCAGCCACTGGAGCTTTTCTGGTGTCCTCTAGCGCTCAGCTTGGCTGATTGCGGACAATCTTCCCAGGTGCCACCTCCTCTGCTATTCAGGAGGATGGAACGGAGGGGAATGCTTGCACCAGGTCCTGATGCGCTTCCTAGCCATCCTCAGGCTTGATCCCGAGGAGCACAAGGGGCTGCTGGTGCTGTAGGTGAAGAAACGAATGCTCACCGAGCCAGAGCCACCTGACTGTGACAGCAGAAGAGAACCTGGGAGCGCCGCCTCTTCTGGCTGTTTGTGTCATGCCTCTTGGTGTTATCTTTGTTTCATTTTGTAACAAAAAGAACGCTATGACTTAGAATAATATTCTTCAAAATTGCCATTCTGAGAGGCAATATTTGACAGTCTGGGGAGAGTAAGCTCGATGGGAATTGTGTGTTCCCACACTCACTAGAGAGCAGATTCCTGGGAACCCAGCTGAGCATTGAGGTTTGCTTCCTGCAGGGCTAAGAAAAATTATACCAGCACACACAGCGCTGATCGCGTTACCACAGCTGCCCTGTTTTCTAAGGACCTCAGAGCCCAGAACAAACGCCCACTTCTCTGTTTCCAAGCTGCACTAATGCTCTGTTCGCTCTGTTCGTGGTGCCCACGGTTGTTTGCTGTGTTAACCAAGCCAGTGAGCTGTCATAGCATTAGGGTGCATCATCAGGAATTAAAAGAAAAGTAGACCCCCAGAGACGTTCACATACAGGGGTCACCACATTTAGGGGTCACTCGATCCCTCCACGGGAGCACATTCCTGTGCCAAGGACAGGGCAGGTTTTCACAGAAGTGTCCCGAAGACTGGAGGTCACCCTCCCGCTGGGTCCAAATGTGGGCCGTGGCCCAGCCAGGCAGGGGCTTATCTGGATGCTTGGCAGACATGCGCTCTCCTGGCCCCGAGTCAGGCAGGCACTCCGTTCCTGCAAACTGCTCGGAGCAGTGGCCTCCGTCTTCACGCTTCCTGTGGTCATCACCAACATTTGTCCTCTGAGGACCCAGTGACACAGAAGTGTGCCACGTTTTCAACTGTTTTTACTTGCCTAGGAAGTTGAGCCTCACCATACTCCATATTGAGGGAAGAAAACTTGGTCCTGAACCTAGTTCTTATCTGAATGTACCCATCTTCTTTGTGTAAGCAAAACCAAATTTTATTTATTTATTTAGTTTTATTTATTTATTTTGTGTGGAACCAGGGATTGAACTCAGGCCCTTGCACTTGCCAGGCAAGCACTTATTCTACTAAGCTACCTCCTCTGCCCCTAAATTTTATTTATTTCTGATTTGAAAAAAAAAAAAAGTTTCATATTCAAATATATGGAAATCACAGAAAGTACACATGCCGAGTAGCTCATTATATCAAATCCCAGAGGATGCACTGTGCAAGGTTTAATCATCTTTTTTGTTTTCTCCTGGTACTATTTTTTTCTCAAGCATTTTTAAAATGTAAAAGCATTCTGAGCCCTGTCAAAGCAGGCCTGGTGGCCCGCAGGGAGTGTGGATATCTCTCCAAGGTCTGGGCTGACTGCAAGGTGCTGGTAGGGAGGCTCTGAAGTAGGGGAGGGAGAGAGGCGCTGACACAGCCTCAGGTAAACAGGGTGTGACAGGAGCCTTAGAGCCACCCAGGACCCTCGGATGCGGACATTCAGATATTCGTACAGACTGGTGGCCAGCTGGGGTGACGGAGCAAGGCTATGGAGGGGAACCTTAATAATTAGGTAGAATTTTACCAGCAGATGATGGACGTGAGGACCGCGTGCCAGGAACACAGAGGGACACATGGAGCAGAGGTGCCTGGAATGGTGGGGTGGCTTGGGCTGAGGGAGGTGGCATCTTCTGCTAGGGTTAGAGGGGAGGGTTGGTGGGAGCCAAAGCTGTCACACAGAGGCAAGGGAAGGGTACAGTAGGCAGTGACACCCAGCAGTGGGAAGCCATCTGGCCGACAGCGCATGCACAAGATCTCCACCAGGTGTCACCTTCGCCTGCCCGCCCTCCCCTGGCTGCTCCATTGACTTTTTTCTCACAGTTTTCATTTTATATCTTTAAAGACAAAAATGAAGTACACTTAAATTTCATTTACATTCATTAACACATTTAAGTAAAAAATAAATTAATTAAAGTCATTTGTAATTAAATTAAGATTCTCTAGAATGAGAAAAATTTGATACTAAGGAGTGAGAGTTCGTTGGGTGAGGCTAAGCCTTCCTATCATAGGACCCCATTTTTCTTTTTGTATCAGGAGTCAAACTCAGGACACTGCGCTTACCAGGCAGGTGTTGTGCCACTGAACTAAATCCCTGGGGGACCCCACTTTTTTGTACACCCCTCTCCACCTTTAGAAACCAATTTTCTTACCATTAGTGGGGTTCCCCACTAAGCATGCATGTGTTACCAGGGTGGCATGTAAAGCTAAATGCACACACACTTTATCAGAAGCGATGACATCCTAAATTATTCTGGTTAAAACTTCAGAGTGAGTTATAAACACCATGCATTTAGGAAATAGACACAATGAGCTTTCAAAAAGCAAAGGCAGAATCCTAGAAACTGAACTTAGGCTCCTTTACAAGGGAAACATTCATTTGTGCATGATTTATTCCTCCTAGGGGAATATTAGCCTTTACTCTTTAATTGCTCCTGTACAAAATGTTCTGGGACTTTCCAAAAGCATAACGGACAAATAAAACTTTAAAATGGTAGTGCTATTTTATGGGGAAGTCTGGCATGAAGCGCAGTGTGCAAGTAACTCAGCCTCCTGAGGTGCCGATTCAAGATGCTGGCCTGGCGCCCTGTGAAGCCAAGGGTGTGGAGAAGACCAGGAATCATTACTTCAAGGGACGTTGAGGGTGGTGGTGACAGATGAAACTGAAGGAAGAGTTATTTAACCTCAGGCAAAAGCAAGGTCAGCCTCTGTGCTGTGAGATCCGAGCTGGTGCCAGTGTTCTTGCTGACTTCCAACCGGAAAACCTGCTCCCTTCCCTGCAGACCAAAGGAAACTGGTATCATTCATTTTCCTTTTTCATAACCAATCTTCAGTTTGCTTAGCAAATTAGAAAGGAATGTCTGACTTAGATAGTTTTGTGAAAAAAAGAAAGACAAAAGAAATGTATATGCACTGTAGCTCTGTACCGGCCTCCTGCACGGCTTGCCTAAGCCAGCATGGTCCTTTGGGGGAATATGCAGCATCTAACTCCCACCTCAGGCAGGAAGGCAGTTCTCTCTAGAAAATAGATAAGGAATTAGTAGCATGACTTGGACATTCTATTTCTTTCAGGGGCAAATAAATTGTTGTGTTTTTGACAAAATGCCTGATACCCAGAGTGAAAGGGGGAAAGGTTTATCTAGCACACAGCTTGCAGAGGCTGCAGTCTGTAGCCAGCTGGCTCCAAGGCAGGGTGGCTTCCCAGAGAACAACTCTTGGCAGGCGGAAGGTAGCACAGCAACAAGGGTGACCACAGCTCTTTCTAATTCTAATGCTTTAACCAGGCTATTTAGGGCAAGTAGCACTCACACTCTTAACCTAGCACCCTTGAGCCTAGCACTGCACCATGGATCAACCCCTATCATAAAGGCTAGACCCAGCCACCTCTGAAAATGCCCTACGTATGACCACATGAGGCTTGGGGAACGCATCTAGACACATGCATAACACTTAGTAGCAACTTCAGCTTGAGTGTAGATAGCATTTCTCATGCACCTCCTTAGAAAACGGTAGAAAGGACTCCCTTGTAGGAAGCCTCTCCTGTGTGTTAGGGTTCAGGATCTTTTCCTCATTCTGGATCCCCTGAGGCCTCATGAAGAACAGGACCAGTGGCGGAGTCTGCGTCCTTCCCTACACTCTGGGCAGCTTTCCCTCGGCACACCACCCTTTCAGGTCCTGTTGCCTGGGTTCCACAGCAGCACCCTCATCCCCTGCCTGAGCTGCTTTTCTTGAGGCCTGGCTTCCAGATGTTCCTGCCCTCATTTTCAAGCAGGACCAAGCTGCACATCTCACTGCGTGCTGGGTGTGCCGAGTCGCCAGGAACAAAATGCACTCGGACAGCGGACGCTGCTCACTCACGGTCATGACCTAGTTCTTTCCAGGCTCACTCTGCGCGTTTCCAGCACAGCTGCGGAGACAGATGTGTACCGTGCCCTCCCAGATGGATCGGTGGGCATCGCTCGCTCTGAAGGGCGGGCATGTCAGTTACCCGTGCTCCCTCTAGTGGCGCCGGTGGAGCATAACACATGATCCGACAACCCGTGCAAGAAACAGTGTGCTGTAGGGTTGGTTGGCTTGAGAATCAGGGTTAACATCTTTTCCAGTCACTTTTTCCCCCAAAATTTAAAGACAATCAGAAAAACTTTACCTGTCACTTAGTGTCAAACCGTAGTCCAATTTAGAGTTTAATCTTCTTGGATCTTTTTGAGAATCTATTTCACTTTTTAAAAACAAAAATTATAATTCAGACATAGGAATGCAAGAATTCTGATTCATACTTCATATCAGAGTAGAATATACCATGCTTACAAAACAGGCTGTGAACACGGTGCCATCCGGCAAGAGAAAGTGGTGGTTTTTGGCACAGTGGACAGAATGGGGCCTCTCGAACATGGACGGGGACCTGGGGATCTGCGCTCTGGGCCGCAGCCCTAATCCCAGGACGAGGCTGTAGTGCGTTTGTGCATCAGCTGCAACGTGGCAGATGCTGCAGAATCCACTTGGCCTGCTCCCCCTACCCCCGTGTGTGCTCAGTGCCTTATAGCAGGGACAGTCACAAAGCCAGGAGGCCAGCAGCAGCTCCTGTGCTAGGGTGTGGGGAGGGAGGCGGCGCCTTCTACAGGCTCCGCCCTTCTCACTGCAGTGCTGGTTGCTTGGCTCCCTCCTTGTTCCTTTATTACTTTGCAAAGCTTTGCATGTGAACTCCTCCCCCGGTATGTGTGTGCTGGGACAGATGGCCAAAGGTGCCTGTGTCCCTTGGCAGGGTTTCAGCAGGGCTCACACTGCCTTGACGGCATCCATATTTCCTTTATGACCAGAGTCTTTCCAGAGTCCTTTAGACTCACAGGTACTTTCTAGGGAACTGAGTCATGCTCTGGGGAGAGGGAATTGGGCTTGTTAAACTCGAATGGGGGAAATGATAACAAAACAAATGAGGTTTTGAAAAGTTGGACCTAGGTCAGGGAGGGAACATATAGGACAGTTCAAAAGGCACTGATGGCAGGGAGGAGACCTGAGGTGCTCTGAGCACTGCCTCTTTCTTACCTGGCGGCTTTTTCAGAGGACAAAGTTGTAGCTTCACTTGTGTCCCAGTGGCCATGATGCCAGTGCTGTTGGGTTTAAGTCCCTGCAGGATTTCATGAGATCAGAGCCCACCTTGTGGCCACACTGTTCAGAGATCTTACTGAGTGCTTCCTGTCACCTGATGCACCTCAGAGCTTGATCTGCACTCACTGTTGCTCAGCCTATGAGGGTCCCGACACTGCTGCCTGACCTGCTCATGGCCAGCCCCAGGCAGGGCCACCAAGGCCAGGATCCTGGCCACTGTGAGCCCCAGAGCCTGGTCCCCCAGCTTCTGCCTCTCAGGACAGGAAAATGGTCCCATGCATTAGGAGGATGCCAGGCCACCCTTTCAGAGGCCTGGTGGTAGTGTCAGTTGGAGTTTGTGTCTGAATATGAAGACTGGATGCATGGCCTTCTCATGAGGGCTTCTGCCATTTTTCTTTTTCATGTTGGTAAGTGAACCATCCTAAAGCATCCTGTTGTCAGTCTGTGTATGTGTGTGTGTGTGAGCTCACACACGCATGCACACACCTGCATGTGTGTGCACCTGTGTGTGCTCACATGTATACGTGTGGAAGACAGCCATAACTATGCAATAGAAAAAGTGGCAGTTGAAGTGTTCCTCAAGGTCAAGTCACTCAAGAGACAAAGACATCAGTTCGGAGCACAGCCCTCAGCCCAAGAATGGCTCCTTACTCAGGGATTCTCCACAGGGAAGAGAACCTCTGTGGATGCGCTCTCTGAGAGGGGCAGGCTGGAGAAGGTGGAGGACTTAGAGGCCTGTCAGCCTTTGGTCCACATTCCACCTCCTCCATTAACCTAACTATGTGGCAGCAGCAAAGAATGCAGTTCTTGAAACCTCAGCACCCTGTAGTCCCACCTTGGCCTCATCTGTTTTGACTATCTTTTTTTTTTTTGGTCTTTTTGAGACAGGGTCTCACTATGCAGTCCAGGCTGGCCTTGAGCTCACTTTTATAGCCCAGGCTGATCTTCAACTCACCCTGATCCTCCTGCCTCAGCCTCCAAAGTGCTGGGACTACAGGCATGCACCACCACGCCCAGCTTGCTTTGACTGTCTTGCTGTCCTGCTGTCCCATGTGACATTCTCCCCTGCACTTTCCTTTGTTTTCCCAGCTTCCTGAACCACATCAAAGGACAAGCTTGGTTTATGTTGAGGCATTGTTTTGCCAGGTCAGGTGGTTTTAGTTTAGGGATAAAGGGATAAAGGCTATAGTGGGAGCTAGTGCCCCTACCCTGTGACCAGGAGAGGAGCCAAGGGGTGCAGAATCCCACTGAGGGCCCACACCCAGGCACCCTTCTTTTTTTTTCAGTACAGGGGATTGAACTCAGGACCTTGCACTTGCCAGGCAGGCACTTATGCCACTGAGCTATCTCCTCATCCCTATGTATTTGATACAAGTCTCATTTTTGTAGGCAGCTGAGTTAGATAGAAATATTATAGGCAGTCAGACAGGGCAGGCCCTCAAGGACAACATGGAAGGGGAGGTGACAGACACTCCTTCGCCGTGGGCCAGATCTTGTGACAAGAATAATTAAAAGCAACTACATAGTTCCTTAAAGATAGGCATCAGGGATTGATATGCTAAATGAGTATCAATTACCTTGAAAGAGCCTAGAAAGAGTCTTGAGCCCAAGCTCAATAGGTGGTGTTCTTGCCCAGTTGCTATGTGACTTGCCTTCCCATTGGATCCCACTGTTAATCAATTTTACCTGAGCAATGGTGCCTGTAATCTTATTGGTTCACCATAGTCTTTGTCCCACCTCATACCCACCTAAGCAAGTTCCCATGTCTTCTCTATAAAAGTCCCTGGAAGAGACAGCTTCCGGGGGACACCCACTCAGGACCCCTCTCCTGTCCCTCTCTCAGACAGGAGCTTTCTTTCCCTCAATAAATCTATTCTGTTCATTGCCTCCATTTGTTCCTGTAATTCATTCTTCAGTTTTAGAGAACACAAACTCATCCCAGGTACTTTCAGGTTGGGGATTGGTTTTCTCTATACCACTTGGAGGTTCCCTATTGGAGGTCATGCTCCCCAGATGAGTGTTTTCTTCCTGCATCATTATTATGCAGCTCAGATTTGTAGTGACCCTCTTCTTTTCATCCTCTGCAGCACTGGAATTATAGGCATGCAACACCAAGCCCCCATCTCAGTGGCCAGCTGCCCAGGGGCAGAGTCAGCACAGCACATGTCACCAGGGATCAAACCCCAGTCCCTGTGCAAGGCAGGGAGCAGCAGGGCAGAGCTGAAGGGAGGAGGGCGTGCATGGAGCGGGCGACTCCCACGGGGGCCGCCTCTTCCCGCCAGGCTTCCCCTCCCAGCAGCACAACCTGCTACAAAGCCACCAGTGGGTTAATCCAGGATGACACAACCACCATGCACAGTGGAGTTCCCATGGTTGGATAACTTCTCCAGATCCCCTCCTGATCTAAGTCTTAACACCGACGACCTGGCTTACTTACAATGTGGACCAGGGCCTGAGGGGCTGTTCTGTTGGAACCTCAGGGCCAGTGTGAGCTGCAGGTACACACTCAAATCAGAAGAGAATGGTTTGCACTGTTGATCATTCTAAAGAGAGAATACTACTGTGGCAGAAAACAAGTGGTCAGCAGGCAGGTCTTAAACTAATGACAGGAAGTGTACCTTCCTTTCCTTGGCAGAAAGGCTCCACTGTGCAAGAGACACAGGTCCAGGGCCTTTCTCTCCACAGAGGCAGGAGCTGCTTCATCTGTGTGAAGGGAAGTGAAAGCAGAGCAGAGACTGGTTTGGGGGGGCCTTGCAATTGTGGCCCTCCGAAGACATCTCTGGACTAAACTTCCTTTTTTAGTGGAAAAGCCTGGTGTTTAATGTCGAAGTGGATGAAAGAGGGAGTTTCTCTCTAGTGCTGACTCAGCATCATCCCTACTAGGGGGTCCACGCTTCTACCATGGCCAATTTCAAGCTACAGTGGTTTAATATCTGGCTTCAAAAGTCTTTGTTACTAAAAAATGTGTCCTGTGAGTCACCTCTACCTGACTCCCTGTCCACTCTGAGTGGACAGGGCAGAGATGTGAAGAAGGGAGTGGCCCCACATGAGGGCCTTCCAGAGGGGTGGCAGAGTTGGTCTGGGGTGAGGGAGTCAGCCTAGGTCATCGTTCCGGCCTAGGACCGCTGAGTGCTCATGGCCCTCACTGCAGGCCACATCCAGGGATGAGCTGGAGTCACCTGTCCAGGCTCCTGAGGGTTGGTTGCTAAATATTTTTAGGAATTGAGTGCAGCTGGGCACCTCATATTCGTCTTTTAAAACAGACCATGGCAGGCATATATCATTTGATTGAGCAATACAGGGGATGTTTAAATTTTAAAAATTTCCATGAAAGACCTATCACTATTAATCTCCCTTGTTTTAAATACACTTGTCCCATCCTTCTTGTTACTTTATGGGGCAGTCTTGGAAGTTCTCATTTGCAAGTGCCTCCAGTTGTGCTGTGGTGGCTGCCTCCATGTCCTCAAATGATTCACCAGATTTACCTTCCAAGGTCATTTTTACTTTGGAGAAGAAGAGCCAGAAGTTGTGTGGTGCCTGATATGGTGAATAAGTTGGATAAGGGCACACCATCATATTTTTATGCACCCGTCTTTTCTCGGATAGCTCACAGCACCTGCATGCCCTGTATTTTTTTTTTTTTATCACAGCTATAAAGCCATTCATTAAAGAGGGTTTTCAGATTTGCTTTAGGAAATGGCAAGATCAATGGGTTAAGTGTCCAAAACATAACATCAGAATGTCTTTTATTGCAATAAATTTTTAAATTAAACATGCAACATATATTTTGATCATATCGCCTACATATTTCTATCAGGAAATGAGGCATAGCCATAAGCCAAAGTCTTCCTTAGAAACACGGTATTTCGTTCCACCCACCATGGCTTAGGCCTGCGCAGGTGCTGGAAGGCATGACGTCACTGGTCGTGCTGTGAGACGGGTTGAATGAAAAGCGTTGCTTGCATACACACACCATACGCCTCTGTGATGGCATTTAATACCTACAGCAATCCTGGCAGAACCTGGAACAAGCACCAATTTTCCTCATTCACCAAACAAATGACTAAGAAACAGGTAGAGGACAAGAGGAAGGAGTCCATTTTGAAGCATCTCTACGAAGAAGAGCTATTGGTCAGCGCCCGAGATGGGGAAATGTTTCTTGCAGAGCAGGAGGCTGCCAGCGAGGATGCCATGCTTAGGGATGGGCAGAGTGTACTGACTTAGCCTGAAAGCGCAGAAGCAGAAATGCCACACAGTCTTGTACCTGAAGCAAGGTGGCCATACGAGAGCTCTGCATTTCAAAGATACAGTGAAAAATCATGTCTCACAGGGTCGGCAGCCTGGAAACTTTGTGGCCTGTTGCCTAAGCTTGAAGGGTGAGCTAATATCCAGGCAGTTTCCTGCTACTGTTTCTGATCAGAGGGAGCCCTGCCCTGATTTGCTGGGGGTGGAGCTGTATGTGTGAGAGTGCCCAATCGAACCTCTCGTCCTAGGAGCTCTGCATGCGCCTAAGGGCAGCGGGAGCAAGGCCAGTAGGGGGTGCGACGACTTCTGGTGGGGCCACGCCAAATTGCTTAGCTCATTGATTTGCATAAAACATCTTTGTGCTGCACTAAATCCGGATCCACTACTCTGATGTTGAAAGACAGTTCAGCCACAGTCACAGGTTGGCCTTCGCACTGGGTGACTCCAAGGAAGTGAGACTGTGGCGGTGACATTTAAAGGGAAGGGGCTAGTGATGCAGCTCAGTGGCACAGAACCTGCCTATCAAGTGTGAAGCTGTGAGTTCAACTCCCAGCACACACACACACACACACACACACACACACAAAACATTTAAAGGGAAAATATAATTTAAAGGAATATCAGCAGTTCACATTCTTATAAAAACAAATCTATGCCAACCTCTTCATCATAAACAGGCTCAGCAATCTATATTAGGGAAAGGAAACTACTTATACCTTGGCTATATGAGGAAGTGAAATTTCTGATGGAACTAGTCCGTAGTTCACATTTTCCCTAATATGCCAATCTAAAACGACAGCAATAGCAAAGATGGCAGGAAAGTAGAATGACTGTTAGATAAGAGGAAGGGGATCAGCGCAGAGGGAGGGAGCATAGGGAAGGTGACATGAGCATGGGCATGACCAAAATACGGTCTATGCATGTGTGAGAATGTCACAGTCAAACCTAACTCTCATGAAATCAACACCCTGTTATAAAATTGTATAAAGAATAGTCTGTAGTTCTGCCCCTGCCAGCTGGATCCTGTTCAGACTCCAATTGATGTAGCACCTCGATCCTAGACCAACAGGGAGGGAGGGGGAGGGGAGTGAGGAGGAGGGAGAAAGGGAGAGAGATAGAGAGACACACAGAGAGAGACAGAGACAGAGAGATAGAAAAGAGCAATGTTTATTTGAGCTCTCCCTCCATTAATCATGAGCAGCCTTAAAATCTTCTCGGGTTTTGATAGGGGCAATGTGTTTTCCCACAAGTATTTTTAATTCTTCATTTGCAAACCAAAAAAAATCTAAAATTTGTTGCAATTATAATTGTATATTTCAGAGAAAGTTGCAAAGTGTATCTGTTGTTTGAAGAGTAGTTTAATCCAGGAATGTCTGATTAATTAAAAATAATGGCTGAGAAAATGAGCAGTTCTCTCCCTTAAAAGATGTCTCCTGACACGGTTGTACCTGACTGGGGTCTTGTGCTGCTGAGTTCCTCAGAGGAAGAGAGAGAGAGAGAGAGAGAGAGAGAGAGAGAGAGAGAGAGAGAGAGAGAGAGAGAGAGAGAGAGAGAGAGAGAGAGAGAGAATATTAGATATTAGATCTTTATTCATGAACTTCTGTCTTTCTCTGAGGAAAATTAAGATGAACTGTAACAGCTTCTGTCTTTCGGGAATGTACTGAGTTAGGATAACAGCTATTATTTTGGAGCAGAGGCTCTACTCCACCATCTTCCCTGGAAAGGGACTGGGAGAAGGCAGCTCACACGTTTAGGAAAGCAGCCTGGAGCAGTTTTCCTTCACAGACTTTCAGATGCAGAACAGCAGTTGTAAAATGGCATCTTAGTATTAAGGATGGAGGAGGGCGCAATCTGGCTGTGATCCTCAGGATCAGTGTCCCATCCTTCACGTGGGGATCTATCTGGTTGATGCAGGTGCCATGAAGAGTGCGTCGTGTACTGTTATGGTTTATGTCTAGTTGTCGCTCCAAAGCCTCATGCAATCATGGGCCAGGGATTTCTATAGATTGAGACTTGACTCATGAGTCACTGGGATTATATGTTTTAGTACTGATGAGATTATGGGTCTCAGTACTGCTGGGAATTATAGGTGTGGCCTGAGGAGAATAGGCTAAGGCCTATTTTCTCACCTGATGTAATTTAAAAGAAAGACAGAGAGACAGACTGGAGCTGTTGCTCTCTGCTCCCCTGCTTGGTCAGTTGCCTCTGTCGGGATTATTACTGTTCCGCTGCCATGAACTGGATGCTCTCTGCCCTGTTCCACTCAGCCTTGGGCCAGCCAAATACGGACTGAAACCTCCAGTAACTGTGAGCTAACAAACCTTTCCTTCCTTCATTGTGAGTGTCAGGCATTTGTCCTAGCAAGGAGAGAAAAGTGCCTAAGACACGCACCTACTGCAGAGTCCTCCTGATCTCATCGTGCTCCCAGCTGCCACCAATGGAGACAAAGTTTGCTATCCCACTCAGGATTCCTATAGAGCAGTGCTCGTTGGCTTGGTCCCACCATCTTCCCAAAATGCTGCGAGGGCACAGGTGCTGGCTGCCACTTTGTTAAGTCATTCCACCAGGATTTCTTAGGATCCTGGCTTCCTGCCTCACACATGTCCTTGAGAATTCATGCTCTGTTAGACTTTCTTCCCTTCTCTGGAAGATGCTATATTTCTCTCACAAAGATAGCTAGTGAGGTTTTCATTTTCTGATTTAAGTAACAAGCCTGAGATATAGCACCATGACTGATAATAAGGGTTGTATAGCTCTTGTGTCTACCTGTCTGTCTGTCTGTCCGTCCGTCTGTCTGTCTGTCTGTCTCTGTCTGTCTGTCTCTCTCTCTGTCTCTCTCTCTCCTTCCTAACACCACACACCTGCCAGGGTCTTCTGTTGCTTTGTAACCAGCTACTCTTCTTTCTAAGATCATGCACATGATTCTGGAAGTGTTCGATCTTCGCACTTGGGCAGGAGCCCCACTTTCCAGGTCTGGCCAGGCCTGGACTGTGGATGACAAGGATGCAGAATGCAGTTTCTCTTATAGATAGAAAACAATGAACATAAAGCAGAAGCCATGGAGATGCAGTGTCTCCTCACCATCTTGTGGCTAGGAGCACTTGGTCCCCATGGGAGGGGAGGAAGACTGGAGCTGCACCTCCTGAGCCACACTGGGGAGTCCTCTGCTCACCCAGGGAAGTACGTTTTTACTGCTGACAGTTTCAATTGTCCCTTCCTCAGATTGTCACTGATATGCCTTAAAACAGCTGCAGATTCCCTTGGATTGAGGCATGAGATGGAATTGATTTTAACACTGCAAATTGCCTTTTCCATCCCTTATCTTGAAGGTGAGAATTTAGGGCCGTTGAAAAAGAATTTGGATTGAAAGTGAGAAAATGCTAGAGAAAAGTCACCAAACACAAACACGGTTTGTCCAAAGATCAATAAAGTGAATAGATCTCTAGCCAGTCTACCTGACTAATAAAAGGCTCAAATTACTGATAACAGAAATGAATGAGGAGCCATGTCTACTGATTTCATGAACATAAAAAAGATAATAAAAGGACTGTTATGACTAACTTTAGGTCCAGTTTGATAATTTGAGTAAACGGCCATTTTTTTTTTTTCTTGAGACAGATTCTCACTTTGTTATACAGGCTGGCCTTGAACTCACAATGTAACTCAGATTGGGCTTGAATTTATGGTGATTCTCCTGCCTCAGCCTCCCATGTGCTGGGATTACAGGCATGCATCACCATGCCCAGTGAGTGCACAGGCCAATTTCTTTATCTTTCTTTTTAAAAAAAAATAACAGCCAGAGAGCACTGTGCATTTATTAAAATAACATATCAGAAATACAGCTCCTCCAGTCAGGAATGGGTCCTGAATACAGTACATCATCTTTATCTAAGCCAGTTGTTCTCAGCCTTTCTAATGCCATGACCCTGCAATACAGTTCCTCATGTTGCAGTGACCTCAAACCAAAAATAATTTTGGTGGTTACTTTAAAACTGTAATTTTGCTACAGTTATGATTCAGAATGGCTTTAGGCGACCCCTGTGTTTTGTTCGTTCGACCCCCACTGAGGTCGCAACCCACAGGTTGAGAACTGCTGATAAGCCCATGACTGTGACCTTGTCCTCCCACCAAGGAAGGACGGCAGCTCTCCTGACCTGGCTTCCTTTCCCTCTTCACAATAGCCAGGCTGCAGTGACCAAGCATTATCATGCAGAAGTCTTTTCACAAAAACCCACTGAACTGGCCCACGTAGACAAGTCTACACCAAAATCACCTTTTATTTATTTATTTATTTATTTATTTATTTATTTATTTATTTATTTATTGTCTTTTTGAGACAGGGTCTTGCTATGCAGTTCAGGCTGACCTTGAGCTCACTTTTGTAGCCCAGGCTGGTCTCGAACTCACGCCGATCCTCCTGTCTCAGCCTCCCGAGTGCTGGGATTACAGGCGTGCGCCACCACGCCGGCTTTCAAAATCACATTTTAAAAACATACAAATATTTCATTTTTTCCCCAAGAGTCTTAAAGGTTTTGTTGTTAGGAATCACAGCTGGTGACCACTAAGCTTTCACCTGAAGAGACTCCGCTCCAACTAGGGCCCAGGGCGCTACTCCAAGGAGAACTGCTCCCAGAAAGGGGCTGGCCACAAGCCTGATGTCCAGGATGGACAGATGTATAGTGTTGTTTGGTGGTGGATTCTGAAGATGAGCCACGGAGATTCCACTTTCCTCTTTCCCTCATGGGATTCTGTTTATGCTTCTCTCATCTTTTGATCCAATTCATCCAGTGTTGGCCCAACCAGCTCCCAGCCATCTGGGGGTGCTTTCCCACTTCTTTTGACTTGAAGCACTTTTTTCCCCCCTTAAAAGATAGTTTGCTGAGATCCTAGGATTTTCTTCCAAGAGTGAAGTAGATCTTTGGTCTCTACAATTAGGCTTTGACTTTTGTCTCACTCAACCAAGTACTCTAACTGTGGAGAGATCACCTTCCCTCTCTGGTTCTCCCTGTCATCGGAAGCCCGAGCTCTGGGGCCACTGCTTGTCCACAGACTGCTTCCACCCCTTCCAGTTCACTTTGGAATCAAATGTTTCTTTTTTTTTTTTTTTTAACCAACACAAGAAAGATGTCCTGTGTAACTGTTTCTAATCGTGGTTCAGACTGCTGGGTTCAGTGGTGGGCTTCCTGTTCTAGTGCCTGCTCTCTGAGTGGAGGAGACACAATTCCCCATGGCCCCTCCAGGGCCCCCTCTTGCTACCCCCATCTCTCTGCACAGAGGGCCTGCTATCCACCCAGCTCCTTACTGGTCTGCTTCTTTCTCTTCTGTGGACATCTCTTTCAGAACTTCTTCCTCCTTATCGAACTCTTCCTCATCCTCCTCTGTGGCACAGATCAGTACTTCAGGATGGGGCTGGATTCTCAGACTAGCTACTAGGCCTTTTATTTAAAAAGCACAATTTATAACAACTCACATAAATAAATAAAATAGATAATATGAACAGATCGATGTAAAGAAAGTCAATAATTGATAATCTTTCAACAGAAAGCCCCCATCATATATACATTCACAAATGAACTCTACCAAATATTTAAGAAAGAAATTGTACCAATTCTTCATACTCTCTTCTAGAATATAGAAACAGAACAAAAGTTAAGGCACTGCCTTAACACAGTGATTAGTTCACAAACACTTCCTTCTGTGAGTCACTCAATTGCTGACAGAGTGTTCAGTAAAATTTTGATTACTCTTCCACTCCATACTGGGTGAAGGATGTGACCACAGCCACCTTCTCCAGAACCAGAGACCAGATTAAGTGGGTGAACCAAGGTGCCACTGTATCAAACCAGAGAAAGATAGTATTAGAACAAAAGACTGGTGACTAATTGCTACATGACTGTACATTTAGGATCTTTAGCAAAACATTATCAAGTCAAATTCAACATCGTATAAAAGGTATTCAAGGGCAATCTACTCAGGACCCCTTCCATCTTTCTTAAACAGAAACTTTCCTTCCCAATGACTCTATTTTGATGTTTAAAAAAGCATCATATACCATAACCAATTAAGATTTGTTCCAGGAATGTATTTGAAAGAAGCAATAGATATTATCAACCACATCTATCTAAAGAGGAAAAATCTTATGCTCTCAGTAAATTAGAAATAGACAAGAATCTGCTCAAGTTGACAAAAAATAACTTCAAAAGACCCATAACTAACATCACTTTTATAGTGAGAAGCTCTGTTTTCCACTAACTTTGGAACCAAGGAAAGCAGGAAAGTACACGCTAATGCAATAAGACAAGAAAAAAAAAATCCACTGATTGAAAGGGGACAGTTAAATGATCTCTGTTCCCAGATAGCATGGTTGTTTACATAAAATGTTCCAAAGAATTAGAAAATGAATCTAGGCACTAATTTAGTTATAGCAACTTTTCTGCATTAGAAATTAATATATGCAATCTTTCTTTCTGATATATCAATACTAACCTTTGGAATTTGAAATTAAAAATATAATATCAGTTAAATTATCACACAGAATGTGATACTTCAGTAGATAAGTCTAACTAAATATGTACAAATTATGTGAGGAAAATCATAAATCTTGATGAAAGAAATCAAAGAATTAAATATATAGATATTTCATGTATGTGGATTAGGATAGTAAACATTATCAAGTGTAAGTTCTTTCAAACTTGATATAAAGATTCAATACATCCTTATCAAGATCCTGGAAGATTATTTTGTAGATATAAATGAACTAATTTTAAAGTTTATATAGAAAGGCAAGAGACTCAAAATAGCCAATACAATAATGAAAGATAAACAAAGGCAAAAGACTGGCATTACTTCAGACATCTCTGTAAGGTTACAATAATCAAGACCATGGCAAAAGAATAGTGAATAGCAAGCAAAATAACGAACCCACAAACAGGATACCCAAGTGAATAAAACAGCTTATTTGGACAGAGCAGCATAGGTAGTGAGTAGAAAAAAAATAGTTCTTTTCTCCCTGACAAATGGCACTGAAACAGCAGGACATCCATATGTAAAAATTAACTTATACACCTTCATAACATTAATTAAATGTAAGATGTAGGCACATAAATCTCTTCCCACAAGATAAAATAGGATTAAAAAAAGTAATATTAGGCTAGGGAGATAGTTCAGTAGTCTAAACATTTGCTTGGCAGGCACAGGGACCTGGATTTGATCTCTGGTACTGCATGCTGTGCTGTGCCCAAAAACCCCAGGTGTGCCATGCTGGGCACCTCTGGGAAGGCTCAGACAGAATAGTCCACTTATTTTTTGCTGGAACCCTAAAGCCACTCAAAGCTTAGAGACTAGAGGGGGTGGGAGAGGGAAGGAAAGAAAGGAGAAGGAGGAAAAGAGAAACAGAGAGACAGAAACAGACAGAGATTTGGTATCCAGTCTACGTAGTCACAGCTTTCCTGGAATCCTTTATCTTTTTTGGGGGGGTGGGGTACCAAGGATCAAACTCAGGACCTTGCACTTGCCATGCAGACACTTCTGCCGCTGAGCTATCTCCCCGGCCCTATTTTAAAAAATTATTTATTCAGATTTAAGCATGCTTCTCTTTGCTGAGATTGTGTTGCTGCTGACATTTTTAGTGTTCCTAGTGGTATTTCCAAAATAAAATAAGGGAAGAAAACCTGCAGAAATAATTCCCTGCGCTGTATCAAGCACTGACTGAACTCTCTGTACTCACCATACAGCATTTCTAATAATCACTGCAAGTGTTTTCGCAGGTCTGAAAGAGGGACTTAGTCTGATGGCTTTGAATGCCCTGGTCTTCTGTCTGTAGTAAGAAATATGAATGCCGCGACTCCCTCTGCACCCAGGCTCTTATGTATTTTAGCCACAAAGGAGGAGTGTGATGGTCGACCTATTCTTCATCAAACTGACAGATTTCTGACTTGCTGTCTAAACATTTGCATGATTATTTCATCTGTCTCTAGGTAGTTTTTAACCCTTGTTAGTTTATTCATGCTTAACTTCCTTTTCTCCTTGGCTAAGGATCCTTTATCCAAGATTATTTTAAAAATGAACAGATCTTACACTTCTGCTGCCATGGATTTTTATTTTATTTATTTATTTATTTATTTATTTATTTATTTATTTATGTCTGTCTGTCTTTTTGACTGTGCAGTTCAGGCTGGCCTTGAGCTCACTTTTGTAGCCCAGGCTGGTCTCAAACTCGCACTGATCCTCCTGCCTCAGCCTCCCAAGTGCTGGAATTACAGGTGTGCGCCACAACGCCTGGCTACCATGGATTTTTAGACAAAGCCTCTTTCCAACACTGAAACTCATTTCAGTTATGTTTTCAGCTGGTTTGGTCTTTGTCTGTCTTTCTCATAGAGTTGAGGATAAAGGACTGCGTGGCACCCTCCTCACCATGGAGATATGAATTTGGAAGAATTCAGTGTTTGAAATGACAAAGTGAGAGGACAGTCAGCAGCACAGTACGTGTTATGCAAAACTTGCCCACTGGTACACATAGGAATATTAAGTGAGAGACTTATTCTTTAAAACCTCAGACCCAAAGGACAACAGATGAGAGAGAACGTGGGGGAAAATGAGATGCACAACAGAAAAAAATAAGCACAACTTGCCCAGGATTGTGATAGGATCCTGTCTTTCTCTAAAACTGTACCAAATCTGGAACTGCATGTATGCTCTTATTCTGTGACTGTGTGATACCCGAAAGACGCACATAGTACTGTTCTTGGATGGGAAGCTTGTCCCTGCTGCAAGTGTGTTGCGAAGGGCATTCAGCAGAATGTGCTCAGAGACAAGCTCTTGGTAGATGAACACCGTCTATTTCCTGACTTCGGAAAGCCATGTCAGGTCCATCTTCTTTAAAGGGGAGAGGATGGCAACAGCGGATGAGGTACAGAGGGCAGAGTAGGTAGCGTATGATGCTTCTCCTTTCTTTTCCTCCCTAAGTAAAGCTCACTCCCAATCTCCACCATACCTCCTACCACCTCTTCTATAATACCTGTGACATCCTCAAAGAATTCTTTACACCTCATGTTTCAAATGCAGCTCATCTTAGCAACTTTAGCATTGAATCACTCATATGCAAGGTGTTTTTCTTCAGAAACAGATTGTGCCCTGTTCATCTTTATGGCTCTGCCTGCTTGGCACCAGAAGAACCTTACTAAAAGGTGGTCAGATCATGAAGTAAAACAATGCAAATTGGTATTTCGGCAAGATGATAGAGTTTAATTTCACTTTCCCCTAATTTTGTGTGAGACCCTGGCTCTGATCCTAGTCACCTTCCTACCCTAGCCAAACACCCAGTATATCATGGATGTCACCATTCATAAGGGATTTCTGGTCTTTTGCTGGTCATCTGTCACTACTGCTGAGCAGCAATAGCAAAAAACAGGCAGCAACGCCACAAAGAGCCACTAGCAATGACAAAACACAAGACAAATGTCCTCCCATCATCAGCCACCTTTATGGAAGCAGAGCATGTTATATTATTTACGCATATTGTCAAGTGCGTTTTCAAATCTGAATGAACACTCACTTCCTCAGAGATCCCGAGCCTATGGGCAGATTACTTATTAAAATTTTACTACTGGCTGCTCCCACCCACACACCCTTTTCTCCTCAGACTCCTGAAGAACTTCTTGAGGTCTCTGAATATACATCTCCATCAGGTCCCTTGCCGACCACCCCTCAGGTAGAGCTTTACCCACTCTGCTTTGCTCTAGGACTGGCCATAGCCATTGCCCCAAGACTTGAGCAGGGCTGGCTTCTTACTGAGTGTGTTCGCTGAGCTCTCAGTTGAGTGAAGCATCAGGAGCTCAGGGTTTAGGTACATTGCTCCCTCCACCATCTGAAAGTGAAGCGGGGGCGTGGCATACCCACACCAGAAGACTCAGGAGTAAGGGCTCTGATTAGGCCTGGAAAATGAAATTGCTACCACCTGTGAAGTTCTTGCTTGTCCTAAGTTTGCTTTCAGCTGGCTTAATCATACCTGTGATACTTCCTGCACCCAGGTCTATGATGTCAGCTTGGGTCCCAGTGTCATTATTTGTTCTGATCACAGATATTGTGGTCTTCATCCCAGTTGGCTTTGCCAGCATCTAGAATTCACATAGCTGTCAAAGAAGGACAACTTTAAGTACTGTAACTCCCTACTATAAATGGCTTTTGCAATGTCTTGGTTACTTTTCTCTCATTGTTGGGACAAAATATCTGACCCCCAAAATTAAGGAAGGAAAGATTTATTTAGCTCCCAGTTTATGAAGCCTTCAGTCCATATTTAGGGAGCTCCAAGGCAGAATGGCACATGGCAGAGGGGAGCAGTTCATGGCAGTGGAAAACAGTAAAACAGCAAGAACAGAAAGGAAGGAGCAGTAGCAGAGAGCAAGCCTCTTTACCTCTTTTATATTGCATTAAGGCTGTCCTCCCCATAACCCCATTTGGTCATGAATTCATCACAAACTTGAGAAGCTGCCCCAAGACTGCATGAGGCTTTTGGGTGGGGAACGTCTAAACAGAAACCAAAAGGCAGTAATGCTGAAGCTCTGTTAAAACTTTTTACCCTTATTCCAACAAAATCCCCTGTGTAGCCCAGGGCGACCATGGCAGCCCTGCGGGGCTCTTGGTCATGATACTGGCTCATGGTTTCAGGGGCAGCCTAGCACTTCTCAGCTTCCTGTGAAGGATCCAGATTCCACATAATTGTGCACCACTATCTGCCTTAAATCTTAATACCTAGCCAGAAGACTACCAGAGGCATTTCACGGACTTTTGTTGCCTCAGGACCACACTTCTATGTGAAGGTTTGGTTCAAAGTCCCCAATATGGGGAAGCCTAGTAGACCTTCGCTGAAAGCGAACCTTCTGGACAAGGCAGATTCCTCACTTCCTTCTACTTTGGGGGGGGGTGATCCTCACCTTGGATGTCTCAGGTGGAGACTGTCAGTGTCACAAGCCTTTCAAAACACAAGTCTAGCATCTGGATATGGTGACATGACTCCAAGATCAGTTCTGCATCAGTTATTTCAGCAAAAGGGTAGTGGGGGACTGAGGCCCCAGTCAGCTAGAAAACAAGGGGATTTTTTTCTGCAGCCAGGAAGTCATCTTCAGCAGGGTGCTGCATCCATGAGGCAGAATCCAACCTTGAGAAAGCATTAGCAGACAACTTGAGTGTGAAAATGGGCTAAGGATGGACCTCACCACAACACAGAAAAGATCGCTGGGAAATCTGTGGCAGATGTTGCTCTCCCCAAGCTGTTGCTTACTGTGTGGACTACGGCCAACACCTGCTGTCTTTGCCCACTGAATTCCTACTCTTCCTGGTGTCTGCGTGCCTGCCTACTCTGGCCAGCTCCTCAACCTTCCAATAGCCTGCATGGAGCTGTAGCTATGGTTTGTTCCACGCCTGTCTTGATGGCCTTCCTCTCCTAGACGGGTTCAGTCTCCCTTCTGCTCCTCTTGTGTCTCCCTCTCTCATTTCATTCAGCGAAAACATACCTGACAAGTGGCAAGGCAGTGAGTTTCCTTGGCAAGACCAACTGGGGACAGAGGATTAGTTGACAAACTTTCAGCATTCCTGTCTCTGTCACACTTAGCTAAACTCACTTTAAGGTCACACTGAGGTCTTGTGAAGATGCCCCAATTTATTTCTTTCCTCCATCCCTTCAAACTCTTCAATCTGAGTGCACTCCTCCTAGTAGACAAGAATAGCTCCCCCTATAGTGGAAGTCCCAAGCCACCCTGGTGCCCTGGCTGGCTCTCAACTTGCTTTCTGCTTCCTGTGTTCCCTGCAGATAAAAGTTATGCATCCATGTTCTAGCTGAAGACGCTCTTAAAACTCTATTTCCCCCAGAGCTGTAAACACAGAGGAGACCACTGAAATCATGTCCCCTGAGGACTGGATTTCACGCTGTCATTCATCAGTCGACAGCAACATCTGCAATTCCTGATCTAGAGAAGGAAGAAGAACTTGTCAGTATAGAACCCACTGCACAAGTGAGATTGCGATGCCCCTCCAATGAGGGTCTTAATTGGGGGAGCAGAGCAGCGATGTGTGGATTGAATTTCAAAGAAAGTGAGGTCACATTTTGAAGGAAAGAGGTGAAGCACAATCTTCAGAGGCAAATACTTGATGGGATACTTGATGGAGGAGTGCCACACTGGCAGAGTGACTGCTATGGAGTAGGCATGGGAGGGTCATCAGGAAAAATGACCAGGACTGAGTGACACTAAGTGATTTTGTCTGAGTGTTCACACCTGCTGTGCAGCAGAGGGTCACTGAGAGCCACCAGGTAAGGACAAGTGTAGAGGTGTGCGAGGAGGAGCTTTTAGAACTGTGCAGAGGCTTGCGCTGACATCTAGGGAGTGAGTGTGTGCACCAAACACAAAAGCAGTGATTTTACCCAGGAGAGATTTAAACATTCTCTCACCCTCCTCATATGTAACCATGGATTCTTCATTTTCTGGATTTCAAAACAAGACTTTAAACATAAGCAACGCAGGTTTAAATGACAGATGCAGAACTGCACGGAGGATGGGTGAGGACGGTGATTCAGGTGGGGAGGAGCTGCAAAGGCCCATGTGTCAGAGCTTAGTGCTGTTGGGGGTGATGGAGCCTTTAAGAGGTGGGATCTCGGGTTGCCTCAAGGGGGATGGCGGGACCCCAGTCTCTCCTTCTTTATCCTGTCCTGGTCGCAAGATGAGCAGCTTTGGGCGCCCCTGCATGATGTGTTGTCTCATCACAGGCTCCAGAACAATGGAGCCTATTGATCACGAACTGAAACCTTCAAAACTCTAAGCCCAAACAACCATTTTTTTTTTCAGGACCAGGGTTCGAACTCACAACCTTGCACTTGCCAGGCAGGCACTTGTGCCATGGAGCTATGTCCCCAGCCCCCCCATGTCTTTTCATGAGCTGATTTTATGACAAACATTTCCTTACCATCACAGAAAACTGACTAACACAGGTGGTGAGTGGAAATGGTAAGAAAACCATGGGGTCATTTGTAAACTCGATATTCCAAGCTTCCTCCTGGTTCCTGAATTTCAACGTTCCTGCCTTGAGAAGGCAACTACTACTTTAAAAGAGAGTAAGGATAGAGTGTTGACCTAGATGACTTTTGTTAATCTTTGCTTCCATCACTGTAGTTTAGCATCTAGCGTATTCTAACAATTGATAACCTATTTGATAATATTCACACTTTGCTCTCTATACTAATTTTAGATATACTCTAAAGGATCATGGGATTGACTATGAATAAGAAGAAAAACGAAGGGAATATCGGTGGATGTTAAGATGGAATCTTGGTGAAAGCGTGTGCACGTGTGTGTCTGTGTGTCTCTGTGTGTGTGTGTGTATTCTATGAGAGTGCGAGTGCAGATCTGAGCCAGCAAGCATGTGGCCAGTTTTCAAAAAGAGAAGTTGTCATGATGAGAACTGTCAGTTACATTACGGTTGGAGCTGGCTTTCCCTTCCTGCTTTCTCACCACTTGTTGTCTAACAGGGTGAGACTCTTCTCTCAGCCCGTTCTTGCCTTCCCTCAACTCATCCTTCACATCCAAGAAGGAAAAAAAAAAAAAAAAAAAAAAAATATATATATATATATATATATATATATATATATATATGCCTAAATCTCTCTCTGTCCTCTGTCTCTCTGTGTCTCTCTGTCTCTATCTCTCTCTGTCTCTGTCTCTATCTGTCTGTCTCTCTCTGTCTCTGTCTGTCTGTCTGTCTGTCTGTCTCTGTCTCTCTCTCAATCATTCTCCTGCTTTCAGCCTCCCAAGTGCTGGGGTTACAGGTGCATGCTCATTCTCAATCATCGGCTCAGGATGTCCCCGGGGCAGGGCTGGCACAGCACAGCAGGCTGGGGATCGAACCCTGGCTGCTGCACTCTGCCTAAGCAGGTGCTTTAGTCCACTGAGCTGTCTGCCAGCTCTGTATCTCTGTTACTATGTCTCACAAAACTCTTTTCTAGAAAGGTAAAATGCTACTTTTGTTCCAAGCCAGGAATCCTTCCCTCCATTGCTCCTTCCGCTGCTGGTTCTCCAGACGTTGCCTGTAAAGGGCTTAAGCAGATAAAGTCTGGAGCTTGAATTCTTAGGCTGTTGTGAAACAGTGAGTCTGTATGGCGATGCGGGGACAGAGACAGCGACGCTCTCAGAGAGCTTGTGGGGTCTCATCCAGCACTGGCTGCGGCCAGAGTCTGTTAGCAGCATCTGGGTTTGCTAGAGACTCAGAGGCGGCAGAGGAGCAGGAAGAATCTGCATTGGGGTGGCGGGGGAGGCCTCCCGCACGCCTGGCGGAAGCTGGCGACTCAGCGAGGGTTAGCCAGTCAGCTATGGTGCCCATGTGACTCACTAGGGCCGTGCGTTCAGCCTTCCCTGATTGCCCCAAAGTAGGATGTGGGTACACAAATCAGAGAAGCTGTCATTACTAATCAGTCCTGTCTCTTGGGGCTGATAATGGCCAGGGCTTTCCCGAGACACGCAGTCTGACCTCCTCTGAGTCTGACTTCGGGTTGGCTGGCATCCGGGGTGCTGTGATCACCGGGGCAGGTTGTGGTCTGACTTCTTGTGGTCTGAAGACAGTCCTGTGGCTGCTCAGTCTTTCAGTAGTGCTGGGAGTGCTGGGAGAACACCAGGACCCCTGAAAATCGGCAGCACAGCTGTTCTGACCAGGCTGCTGCCACTTTATACCGCCTCTTGTTTGATCACCAAGAGCTGGGTGGCACTTTGAATTTGAGTTAAGTGCTCCTCTGTCTGTCCTCCATGCAGGCCACTGCCCGTAGTGCTGCGGCTGCTGGCTCTGAGCCCCTCCCACACAGTGGCCCTGGGACCTTCTCAGACCTTCTGCAACAGCGTGTTCAGCAAGGTAGGGGCAGCACTCCCTCTGCGAGGATGTAATTACTCTGTAATTTATTCAGAAGAAAGGGCACTGTGGGCTTGCAGCAACAGGCTGTGGCATCTGGAAAACATTGGCAGGCCAGCCCGAGCACGTGCCACACTGCTCCCAGCCTCCCTGGCAACCACAAGCAGTTGGTGGGGTGGTCTGACTCCATTGGAAGTAGCACCGCACGCGGCGGAGCTGCTTCTTAATTTGCTCTGACCGGCATTCTCTCCCTCCTTCTGTGTCAAACCCTGGGATTTCAAGATTTTGAATAATAAAGGAAAGGTTTTGTTGGCAACAGGGATTTTCTATCTGAGCAGATGGCTGACAAAAGAACAATTAATTGTGGAGCAGTCAATTTAACAAAGCATTTAATAAGTGATTGAGTGACAAGTGAAGTGGACACATAATGGAATTCAGAGCCCATCTCAGACTTCCCAGCCTCTATGTCCGTGTGCCGCTCCTGGTTCCTGGTTCCCACCACCCCACCTGCTCCCAGGCCTCTCTGTCCTAGGGCTTCCCTGGTGAGAGGCCATGTGGCCACTTTTTCTTTGGCTGCAGCTTTGGGGCAAAGATGACCCTCGCTTCTACCCTCTCAGCACTCATCACGGACCTGGCCAGAGTAGGGATAATATATCGAACACTCATAGAAGGAGTGCACTAGTGAATACCACAATGAAAGAGGCCTGGTAAGGTGGGGCTGTGGAAGAAATGTTTCCAGCGTCATTATCTGTTCTTTCTTCATTTCCTGAAAGGACTCTCCAGATGCTTTTTAAAAGTTTGGCCTATCGTGTGTGATTCATGTATGAAACATTATGAGATAACTGGATCTGAGTAGGGGAACTGCCTAGGTGGGATTCAGATCAATAGAAATAGTAGTGCATGGAATTCATCCATGAAGAAACCATTGTGGGGAGAGAGGAGACGGGACAAACAGGTGAGGGGGGCATTTCCAGTGGATGCTCCTGGACCTTTCCAGGGCAGCAGTGGCCCGAAGCTGCGGAACAGGTAGGCTGAGCCACGCTGAGGACCTGAGCATGGGGCATGGGAGGGCCCCACTGGTCCTCTGGGGGACTCGGGAGAAAGATTCAGGCGCTGAACTTCTTATAAATTATCCAATTTCTTAGTGTGTAATTGTTCATAGTGGTATCTTCTGATACTTTTTACATTTGTTGTGTGTTATGTCCTTTGATTATCATTTTATTTATTTGAGTCTCCTCTTCTACTTTAGCGTGTTATCTAAACATTTGTCAAAACCTCCCAACTTAGTGCTGATGGTTTGTTTTTCAGTTCTTCTGTATTCTGCAATATTTCTTCTGTTAATTGTGCGCTGGCTTATTCTTTTTTTCTAGTTCCTTGAAGTATGAAATTAAGTTACTTATTTGAAATCTTTCTTTCTTAATCTAGGTGTTTCTTGCTATAAGCTTTTCAATTATAATTGCATTCATTGTATTCCATCTTACCTGTCCTGTTGGATTTCATTTGTTTCCATTTTGATTTCTTTGATCCATCAATTGTTCACAAATATGTGAATGATTAATTTCTAGATATTTGAGACTTGGTATAGTTTTTATGAAGTTATTAATATTAACTTTTAGCCCATTGCAATAGGGAAAGATACTTGGGTGTGATCTCAGTTCTTCCTAAATTTGTTTCAAACATCAAAACGCTCACTAGCAATATATTTTCTCATAAGAAGAAATGAAAAATCAGATAATTGGTTCTGAGCCCCCAAATTACATGTATAAGTTCATTTTTCCAGGACTTTAACACATTTTGCAATGATTTCTTTCTTTCTTTCTTTCTTTCTTTCTTTCTTTCTTTCTTTCTTTCTGTCTATCTATCTATCTATCTATTTATTTGTCTTTTTGAGACAGGGTCTCCTTATGCAGTTCAGGCTGGCCTTGAGCTCACTTTTGTAGCCCAGGCTGGTCTTGAACTTGCACTGATCCTCCTGCCTCAGCCTCCCAAGTGCTGGGGTTACAGGCGTGCGCCACCACGCCCGGCCCAACAATTTTTTTCTTTAACTCTATCGTTCTCATAGTTTTCCCCTTAGCTTTAGTGACAGTAACATTAGCTCTTGTTAGAGCCATGGATACGATATTTTATGTAAATAAAGTGAAAAGAAACACAATGACAAATGTTCTTTTTTTTCTTCTTCTTCTTTTTTTTTTTTTTTTTTTTGGTGGTATGATGGATTGAACTCAGGACCTTGTGCTTATCTCCCCAGCTGAATGACAAACGTTAATGTGCTGACACAAGCACTGTACCTTGTCTGGGTGAGAATGCTGCTTAGACTGAATCATCGCCCCTTCATGCTCATGGAAAGATTCAATAAGGTATTCACTGTCAGCCCATGCAGCACTTTTGAAGTTAGACTTTGGGTTTGACTATAGAGTGACATTACAATACTGAACAGAGTTTTTCAAACTTTGATGTTAGAGTAGTGGAAAGTTTGAGCTTGGACCTGTTTGACACCTGAGGTATCAATGTATAGCATATATATATATATATATATATATATATATATATATATATATATATTTTTTTTTTTTTTTTTTTTTTTTTTTTTTTTTTTTTTTTTTTTTTTTTTTTGTGGGACCAAACTTTGAACTCATGACCTTGTACTTGCCAGTCAGGCACTTGTGCCACGGAGCTATCTCCCCAGCCCAGCATAAGATCTTATAATCACACAAAGGCCTGTCCAGCCTAGGAGTCAGAGCTTCCTCTATGGACTAAAATTTCAGAAGACAAGCTGAATGACTGTTAGATATGTTTTGCGTTTCTGTATTGCAAGCTCTCTCTAATGACCTGAAAGCTCAAGAAGAGTTCCTGGACTGTTTGCAGTCCACCCTGGAGCACATCCAACTGGGAAGGTCAGTTCCTCACCCGTTGCCCACTGGTACTCTATCCTGTACCACAAAAAAAATTCATGAGTATTATCAAAACTTCTCACAGCAGTTCCCTTGGGGCTTGCCCAGTCCTAGGATACTGAAGCTAGGGAATAGGACCTGGGGGGTGCAGGCCAAGGAAGACTTGAAAATGTTCTGGGAGCCAGCTGAGCAGGATTTCCTGGGTCCCAGGAATTACATAGAGGGCGAAGTGGTCATGCTCCCTAGACTCAGGTGTCCCTTTCCTCTACCACTGGAAGGACAGGCAGGGAAGGGTCAGAGGTAGAAGGCAATAACACAGCCCCTGTAGTGCATGTCACAGAAAAGTACTGGGCAGCAGCTTGACAACTCTAAATATTTTACTGTCCAATGTCCCTTGCTTTTCTAAGAAATGCTTGATGAAGTTTGAGTTATGATTTTAAAGCAAAGACAATTATCACAATTATGTCATATTTTTAATCAAAATAACAGGGCATGCTAGTCAGGGCTCTCCAGAGAAAAAGACATAAGAAGAAAAAGAAATCTATAGATATGGAGATAGAGATAACTATAGATTCACAAGGAGGATTTATTAGGGGATTTGGCCCACGTGATCAGAGAAGCTGAGAAATTCCACAATTTGCCATCTGCAGGCTGGAGACCAGCCTCAGAACACAGAGGCCCTGTGTAGAAGATTGCCCTCCAGTTGAAGCTAAGGCCTAAGAACCCAGAGACAATTAGTGTGAGGCCTAGAGTTCAAGACTGAGGAGGCTAGAGTTGCCATGTTCAAGGGAAGGGCAAAGAGAATATGGCTTACCACTGAGGCAGAAAGAATCCCTTTCCTTCCATCTAGCTCTGTTTAGGCCCCACTGTGAGTTGGTGCCCATACACACTGAAGGTAGGCAGATTGTCCCACTCTGACCTCTACTCCTAGGCCAGTCTTCTCAGGAGTCACCCTCACAAACACACACAGAAGTCAAGCTTTACCAACCTTCTAGATGTCCCTCAGTCACCTCAGGATGACTCTGAAATTAACCGTCACACAGACCTTTGTATTTCATAATAAAGAACAAGACTAAGTATACTGGTTTTGGAATTTCAAGTAGGAAATTGTATGTGTGGGGAGAGAGGACTCTTAAGTTAGTCAGCTTTGCATCTGCTGACCAGGTTGGATTAGAACCCTCATGATCCATGCATATTTCAGAAGACCTTCCTCTGAATACAGAGAGTGTTGGGGGTTATCCTAGATCTAAACCAAAGCAACTGGCCATCTAGTGTAATGTAGAGGCTGTGTGTTTCGGTTTACTGGCAATAAACTAATTCTAATATATTTTTTTCTTTTTTCAAGTAGGCTAATGCAAAAAAATGTCATATCTTTGTCATTTGAGTTATGGAAGAGATGGAGAGACAATTTTCTGTGTGATACCTGGAGCTATCAGATATATGTGTTTTTTTCATAGAAAGGATATGGATATTATTATTTTTTGGTACTGAAGACTGAACTCAGGACCTTGTGCTTGCCTGGCAGGCACTTAAGCCTCCGAGCTATCTCTCTGGCTCTAGGGATATATGGAATTAGAATAGCTGTTTTCTTTCTTTTAGGCTTTCTATACAAAATAAAGAGGAAGATAGAGTTCAGTGGTGCAGTGCCTGTCTAGTAAATGTGAGGTCCTGAGTTCAATTTCCGGTACTCAAAATAGAAAGGGAAGAGGCTGAGTAAATAGTCCAGTGGCAGAGTGCTTTCCTAGAATACACAAGGCCCTGAGTACCATTTCTGGAACACCCCCAAATTAAATTAAATTAAATTAAAGGTAGAGTTGGGAGAACCTGCTTCTTCATTTGTCAGTGAGAACCATAGCCATGACTACATGTCATACAAGTCCACATTGTTTGTCCCAAGGAGAGTGGAACAAAAAGGAGAATGTGGCCTCTTCTCTCCAATGCCACTGAAGTTGTTTCCATATGGTCCCAGGATGTAACCTCAATGCTCTGATGAAAATGTCTCTGCCATCCTCTTCCAGCCAATCATCAAAGGACCACATGGTTCAAATGTAGGCCCTTCAGGAGGCTAAAGAATCCCTTGCCTGAGCTGGGGAACTAGCTCAGTGGCATAAGCACCCGCCTGGTAAGTGTAAGGTCCTGAGGTCAATCCCTAATACCCGCCCCCCAAAAAGAATCTCTCACCTGGTAGGGTCAGGGGAAATGCCAGAGGCACTGCCTCATCACTATGGAGACATTTTGACTTCTCTCTGTATTTTACACTTCTTTAATTTTTACTCACTGCTACTTAGAAAATATGACTCTCTCTTATTTCTCCACTAAGTATCTGGTCATTATCTATAAAATATGTATCATGAGATGTACCAATTCAAGAAAACTACAGAAAGAAAGAAAGAATGAATGAATCATAGAAAATGGTTGAAAAGTGTATAGTTTATAAAGTCTCTTTTCCCTAATATAAAGACTTACAATTTAACAATGAAAAGACAACCCAATTTAAACATGGGCAAAGTGTTTTAACCAATCTTTTCCCGAAGAAAATATACTGAATGAATCAAGGAGCATAACAAAAAAATTCAACATTATTACTCTCAAGAGAAATACAAAACAAAGAATTAAAGAGACAGAGAGCAAGTGCTGCAAAGGATGGGAGTGCTGGGAGCCTCCGTGCAGGTAAGAGTGCAAAGTGGAGCAACAGCCTCAGATCACAGTTTGGCATTGTCTCAGATATTTAAAAATAGAGGCTGCCTTATAAAACAGAAACTCCATTGTCAGTAGAATTAAAAGGACAGAGGCATATGTTCATACAAAAATTTGTACGTGAATGTTTTAAGTAGTATGATTCATATTAACAAAAGCATGAAATGTCCAACTAATGAATAAATAAAGTATGGTATATTTCCATAAGGCAAAATTGTTTAGCTATAAAATCAGCAAAGTACTGATTCATAGCCAAGCATGGTGGCACACTTCGCTAATCCTAGATCTCTGCAAGGCTGAGATAAGAGGACTGTAAGTTTAAGCCCAGCCTGGGGGAAGAAATTATCTCATAAAAAGAGGAGCAGGGGTTGGTGATACAGTTTAGTACTAAGGCTGGGGGTTTAACTACCAGTGCCATGAAAAAACAACAACAACAACAACAACAACAACAACCTGATTTATGCTACAGCACAGCTGAATCTTGAAAAATTACAGAAAGTGACAATAAAGCAGACAGCAATCAACCAATTATATTCTTCTAGTCCCATAAAATAATAATGGTGGTATAGTGAAAGGTAATAAGAAATCAGTTACTGAAGTAACAGGGTTTTTTATAGCATCCAAAAATATTTTGAGATTAGATAGTGGTGATGCTTGCACCTTGCGGATGTTCTAAGGTGACAACAAGCAGCAATGTTGAAATGATAGCCAGGATTTGGCTGCAGATTTACTTAACTCAGTGGGCACTGACTTAAATTCCCAGATCATTCCCAGAATGCTCTCTGGTGCTTTAAGGCTTACATTGGTTAAGCAAGCAGAAAGTATAGAGGTGGACTCTCTTGTCCACCTAATGTGTATTACAATGACCAGCAAGGCACTATAATGACCAGCTGTTTTTAAGAGACAAGAGCAACTGGATTTGGAGAAGGTTCTATTTCCGGGCAACTAACAAATCGAAGCATACCTGCTGGTAGCATCATTTTTTGTTGATATAGTTTCACTCCTCTTTCTGTTTTGCAGGCAAATTTTTGCTGGGTGTATTATATGTGATTGTTTAAGATGAGGCCCAATTTGAATTTAGGCCTGTTTGTTTTGTAAGATTGTTTTGACAAGGTAGTGAGGGAGTTAATTTGATTCAGGAGAGAGTGTAATGTATTTTAGATGTTTATTAAATTTTGGTTAAGTGATTGATTGCTTTATGAGGGGCAATTGTTTATATAGTTTAAGGGAAAAAAAAACATAGTTAGCAAGGGGCAGGGAAGCAAGGGCTGGGCTGAGCAGCCTGAGAAGACAGAAATTAAGAGGAATAGGTGTGGAGCAATCCTGTGAATGATGGTTTTAGATTTCAGTCATGTATGCATTGTCTCTTCAAAACAAGCCTTGGAAGGGCTGTTCAGGTAAACTGCTAGTAGATTTAAGGCTGGATTTTTGAAACTTGTAATTAATATGTAGCTGGGTTATATGTGTGTGTAGGAATACTTATAGATATAGCTAGTTTTTAAAATTAGTTATATTGGGCCAGTCAGATAGCTTAGTGGACTAAAGCACCTGCTCAGGCAGGCACAGGAACTGGAGTTTGATCCTTGGTGTGCTGTGCTGTGATAGCAGGTGCCTGTAATTCCAGCTCTTGGAAGACAGGAGGAGCATTACAAGTTTGATCTACATGGTGAGACCTTTTAGACCCTTTACTAAATAAAAACAAATAAATAAATAAAATTGGTTATAAGCTTTTTTTAAAAAAAAAAAGTTTTTGGGAGCTTTGTGGCCAGTCTGCTGAAGCTTTTCTTTAATTTAGTTTTTGATTTGTTTTTGCTATATATGAAGGCCTATTATTGCTGCCACTGGTTAAGGGTGGGTGGTATCTAGGGATGAGTTTTATAGTAGGACCCTACAAGCTTTTATTATTTAGTACAGGTAGGGAATGGAAGGTCAGGGTCAGCGACACAGATGCTGAAGCCAGAGTTGGCTGCAGGGGTACAGGTGCCAGCATAGTGACTTCAGCTTGCAAAACAAATAGTTGGGTGCAGGTCTGGCTTTGATTTGCCGGTAATACTGGGTTTTAGATAATTGGATTCCTGGAGGGGAGTTAGGCTTTCAGACTGGATTATTTCGTGTTATTGGCAGCAGGTTTTTAAATAGTAATTTGCTGTGTAGATATTTCTTTTTCATTACTAGAACCTTGTGCTTGCCAGACAGACATTTATGCCCTTGAGCTATCTCTCTGGCCCCTGTGCAGATTATTTTTGTAGAAGAGTTTTGGCCAAAATAATTTTATCTCAGATGACCATAGCATATTTATCCTGTTGGACTTTATTTTTAGCAAAGCTGCTTTTATTTGTAAACAGGGAGTAGTTAGCATCTGTTAAGGGGTGTATCTTGTGGAACAGTTTATTCTAGCATAGCATGTGTCACCTGGACTGTTAGGTCTTGGCCTAAGGTGACTTAGACTTTTTGATTGGAGGGACAGTGGCTGCTACAGCATGGAACCAGTTTTCACCAGATATTATAGAAGAGCCTTACTGCTTTCTTAGCAGGCAGCTTGGGTGTTATTAATTAAAAGTGCAGTGAAGAATAAACAAATTTTTTGACTTCTGGGATCTTGAGTCCAGGTAGTTCATAAACTGCTTTTTTTCTTTTATTATTTAAAGGCAAGGAGGGGTTGGTTGATAGGTACCATTTGAAGACAGAAAAGGATATATTTTTTTAAGTCCAATCAGGCAGATTAAGGGTGACAGATGACTGAGGCAACATATATGGAGAGAAATTTTGAACTGGCTTTATAAGCAAAGAGGTGTACTGCTTGATGTGGGTGAGGGTGGCCTTGGATCAGGCTCAG
>PVJA010002194.1:0-110681 GCA_004027025.1 Myocastor coypus | reverse complement strand
TTTTTTTTTTTTTCTTGCTTCACTTATTTTTATGGCCGGCTCAGCCCACCCCAAGGGCAGGGCTGGCGCAGCATGTGGTGCCGGGGATCGAACCGCAGTCCCTGAAGCCGCCCAAGCTTTCCCAAGCAGGGGCTTTAGACCACTGAGCCATCCCGCCAGGCCCAAAGGTTGTGCGCGCTGTTACCTTGTTTGTTTTTGGTCTTTTGTCATTTTATTGGTTTTTTTGATGGAGCTGTTTTTTACAGGAGTTTTTATTCTTTTTTTTTGGTGCCAAGGACCGAACCCAGGGCTTCCAGCTCGCTAGGCAAGCATTCTATCGCTGAGCCAAATCCCCAGCCCCGCCCCTGGAAATTTTAATGAGCAGAATAATGACCAAAAGCTGGACAGCCAGGGGAAAGAAAATAAAGATCATCTAAGATATATTTAATTTTCATCAGTATAATAGATGCTTTGATGTAATAGGAGAATGCAAAAAGCATTCAAATAGCTGAAGCAGTTTAAAATTTAGTCCTTCCACTGTTAGGAGAGGAAATATGCTGCTATATATATATGTATATGATGATTTCCTATAATTATTTGTATATATATTACTTTTAGAGTAAGTGTATTTATAAAATAAATACTATTATCTAATTATATAGTTATGTAGTAAACAAGTAGATCATTTAAGCAGAATTTTTTATATTATAATTCATCATGTCTTATTCCCCCATTTTTGTAATAATTGACTTTTATTTTAAAATCTCACTAAATTATTGTTGTTACCAGAGATAATGAAGGTAATTAATTTTGGTTGATTATTTTTCCTTTTCTATTCCTATTTTCAATTAAACTTTCTCTAAAAGTCAGAAGACTAGCTAGCTCATTTTAATTCCTGTAGATAGCCATGGGGAAATTTCTTGAGTGGACTTTTAGATTTCAAGGGATTATTTTTTAATCTTGTGAGTAAATTACAGAGTAGAGACTTGTTCTCCATTCTTCCTAGTACCTTGAAATTTTTGTACTTATTCTTCTTAAATGTAACTTTTTTTCTCATTTTATAGTTTATTTATTAACATTTACATTTCTTGTTTATTATAGAAAAAATGGGTTCTATTTTTTTTAAACCTTATATCTCTAACATATCTTAATGTCCTTCATCAATTTTTTTTTTTGCTTTACTTGAACATAATTATTGCTACTAGTATACTGCTACTAGGATACAACCTTGTCTACATTCTGTGTGTGGGCGTTTTTAAAATCATGATTTGAAGCTGGGTGTGGTGGTGCGTGCCTGTAATCCCAGCACTTGGGAGGCTGAGGCAGGAGGATTGGTGTGAGTTCAAGACCAGCCTGGGCTACAAAAGTGAGATCCAGGCCAGCCTGAACTGCACATTGAGATCCTGTCTCAAAAAGACAAGAAAAAAAATACAATAATGATTTGTTATATATTTTAAGTGCATGTTGCATTTTCTGAGCATTTTCATTTTTTAGAAATTTATGTCTAATTGGATTTAGAAACATTTTTAAGCCACAAAAAAAAAATGTGGCTTAGAAACAGTAGGTTTTCATTGATTCATTGAGCTTTCCTTTGTTTCTTACACAGTGATGTTCAAACTTTTAGTTTATATACTCACTAAAGGAATTTTGATAAGTACCTTCAGGTATGCATTACCACACCCGGCTCTGCATGGTCTCTTTGAATTCATAGTTTCATTCCACTTTTCATAGGATATTTCATTTTATAGGTCTCCTTAAAAATTCTTTTGTTCCACTTTTTCTACCTTTCTGCAATAAGCATATATATGTAAATAGATAAACTTTTAAAAGTCATATCGCTATAAATTTTAAATTTATTATTATTTATTATTATTATTTTGGTATTTTAGGGAAGGGTCATTGGTTCTTAGCCTTTCTAATGCCATGCAGTACAGTTCCTCATGTTGCAGTGACCCCAAACCAAAAAATAATTTTGGTGGCTACTTCAAAACTGTAAGTTTGCTAAAATTATGATTCGGAATGGCTTTAGGTGACCCCTGTGTTTTGGTCGTTCAGCCCCCACCGGGGTTGCGACCCACAGGTTGAGAACCACTGGTCTACAGGGTGTTCGGGGTCTCACTACTGGATCAGACTCGTAGTGATATGCCTGTTTACAGCCCCCAAGAGCTGGGGTTACAGATGTGTACCACCATGTGCTGTCTCAATTGCAGACTCAGCATGCCCCAGAGGCCAGGCTGGCACTACAGGTTGGGGATCAAACTCCTAGCCCCTGTACTTGCTTGCAAGCTCTTTAATCTGCTGAGCTATTTGGCAAGCCCTGCATTTTAAATCGTAAAAGAGTCATTTAGCCCAAGGTTCTAACAAATACATAGTCTAATTTAAATTTTATTTGTTCAGTTTTTTTTTTTTTTTTTTTTTTTTTTTTTTTTTTTTTTTTTTTTTTTTTTTTTTTTTTTTTTTTTTTTTTTTTTTTTTTTTTTTTTTTTTTTTTTTTTTTTTTTTTTTTTTTTTTTTTTGGTGTGTTTTGAATCAGGAGCTTGACATGCAATTCAGGCTAGCCTTGAACTCACTGTGTAGCCTTTATGTAGTGAGAACTTGTTGAAATTTTTCTGCCTCAGCTTCCCAAATGTTGGGATTATAGGCATGTGCCACTATGTCCAGGTAAATTTTAAATATAATTAGTAGATATATGGTCCTCAAATAAAAGAACACTTTTTTTTTTTTTGTGGTACCAGGGATTGAACTCAGGACCCTGTGTACTTTTCAAGCAAGTGCTTATTCTACTGAGCTATCTCCCCAGTCAAAAGAACACATTCTAATAGTTTACATATTATGAAACTGTTTCAAATTTATTTCTTCATGATGTTAAGTGATATTTATACCATTTTATTTAAATGAGGAAAAGTTAAATTACTCATCATTTATTAATTTGCTGTCTTACAGTGGGACATTTCTCCATCTAAGTTTCTAGCTAGTGTCTTAGAATAAAAGAAAATCCATTAGGTAGTTATTACTTCAGCAGATCAATGACAAGGCCTGAGAACTTTGTTCACAACTATTCAGGCTTTTATATCCCTTAGTAATCTTTCCTTATTTCTAGAATCACAAAATGCCCTATCTAGAAGGCAAATATTTTCATCACTGAGAATTCTATATTGTGATCATTAATATGCTCTAAAAGTATGTATGTGTGAGTCTGTGACTCCTGTGTGTTAAGTGTCAAAAATATTCTTGGACACTAAGCAGAGACCATACTAGACAGTGTGGCAATTTAAATATATCTCTCTCTGAACACTCTATTTCCAAGCAGATTCAGTCACGTAGAACTATCACTGGTTGAAAATCACTGATTTGAATTCCCAACATCCTTTAAAAGATTATTTATTAATTTTTGGACAGAGTTTCACCGTGTAGTTCAGACTTGTAGTGATCCTCCTGTCTCATACTTCCCAGTGCTGGGATTACCACGCCTTTTTTTTTTTTTTTTTTTTTTGCAGGACTAGGATTCAGACTCAACCTTGCACTTGCCAGGCAGGCACTTGTGCCGCAGAGCTGTCTCCCCAACCTCTGTACTATTCCTTGTTTTTGGGACCAGCACAGCATGCCCAGGGTTACAGGACTGGCACAGCATGTGGTATTGGGGATCAAACTCAGATTCTTGTGCTTTCCAGGCAGGTGCTTAAACTAGAATGCTGAGCTATTTCCCCAGCCCCCTAACATCATTTTTTAACCTGTTTACATTTTGAAAGTTTTAAACAACCTGATAAATTGTTAGTCTTCCATTATAGTTTTGGTTCATACTTTGTGCATTTCTTACCATTTTGTTCTACTTGATACATGCGTTCATATTTGTTGTATTGTCATTGTACACTGTAACTCTATTAGATCTTTTAAAATTTGAAATGAATACTTTTCATGTTGTATATTCTTTATTTGATATCAGTATTGTATTTCCTGCTTTGTTTTTAATGGAACTTTCCTTGTTTATTTGTGCCTTAAGTTATACAAATAACCTTTGCATTAGAACTCTTCCTAATCTTTTTTCGTCCTCATATGCATAATGGGCTCAAATAATATCCCATCTCTTTTAGACTATCCCTTGTCTACAGACCTCAAGGTCTTATTAAAACATGAGTCATATTTAATGAAGACTTCTGTGTGAGTCCTGTAATACTAGAAAAGTTTCTCAGGATTGGACTGTTTAAGTTCATCGAAAGTACCTTCTAGCTGGTCACAACTACAGTTGATATAGCAGACATTCCTTGCTAGATTTAGACCAGCATATGCTGTTAAAGAAATGAACAAACATGGAAGAAACAAAGAGTATCTCTTTTTTTTTTTTTTTTTTCTGGTGTGTGTGGGCATGTCTACACTGGATTGGGGTGAAGCCCTGAACTGACTTAAACCCCTCATTTATTGAGGAACAGCAAAGCTAGTTAGAGTTTTCATGAGCATGAATGTTTGTTTTAGGTAGCAAGGCGTGATGACAATTTGGCTAAAAAAAATTTATCTGTCACCTTCTGAACTTCCCTATTTTCCCAGTAAGGTCCACCTTTCCCTGAGTTGGCAAAATGTCCTGTTTTTAAGATGTTTATAGCCCTGGAAATTAGTCTTCTACCTCCCACCCAAATCAACTTGCACTGACATTGATCTATTGGATATTATAAGGAACTCTAATTTTTGGAATGCAATGGGTTTCTGTTTGGCAGGTTATCTCTTGGTTTAATATGCTTCAGTCATTTCAGTTCTTATTAGATGAGATTATTAGATGTCTATGTTGTCCTATTTGAGTGTTGTTTAGTATTTTAAATCTATGTTTTAAGAGTTTGATTCCTGGCCTGCTGCGCCTGACCTGCTATGGGGCACTCTGAACCGGGTGATAGTGTCTGGGCATGGTGGCGCATTCATGTAATCCCAGCACTTGGGAGGCAAGAAACACTCTGAGTCAGAGCTGTATAGTGAGACCTTACATAAATAAATAAATAATAAATAAATAATAAATAATATTTTGTTGTAAAGATCTCAGTGATTATCAAATTATGTAAACACAGGGTCCTGGAAAGCAAAGCTTAGTTGGTTTTCTGTTACTATACGCTTATTTGGTAATGAATCGGAATATTGGGAAGTCCAAGATTGAGTGGCCAAATCTGATAAAGACCTTCTTTTTGCATTATAAAATGGAGGAAAGCATCAATCACATAGTGAGAGAACTAGAAAGAGGAAGAGGGAGAGGGAAAAAGGAAGGCAAAGGGAAAAGATATGAATTTTCCCTTTTTTGTAACTTCATCATTCACACCATAGTGGTTGTAACTCATTCATGGGATTAATGTGATTTAATCACCTCTTAATGGACGTAAGTCTGAATGTCATCATACTGGCAGCTAAATTTTAACATGAGTTTTGGAGATAACATTCAACTTACAACAAATATAGGAAACAACTGTATAGGAAACAGCTATATACTATTTAAATATTGTATCCTACTTATTTAAAACTAGTCATTCTTCTCAGTTTTGGTGGTACACACTGTAATCTCTTCACTCTGGGAGGCTGAGGCAGAGGACTGCACTTTCAAGCCCACAGTGGTCAACTTAGCAAGATTCTGTCTCAAAAAGTTTTTAAAATACCTGTATTTTTAAAGGGCTATGGTTATAATGAAGCAAAGGCTCTGGATTCAATCTCTAGTACTACAAAACAACAAAAACCTCCTTGCATTTCTTTTATTAGGTTATTTTTATGGAAGCATTAAATAACAACTTACTTGATAGAAGTTTTAGTGAACACATACTCTTTATGATATGGGATAATATTTTCAGCTATGTAATGTTAGATCAAAATGCTATGGTAGTAGAGGAAATTAAGAAAGCATTATGAAATTCTTAAAAGATTGATACTTTATTGGCTTACATTGTTAGAAAGCTTAGCATCTCTACATACTTACACATACTTTATTGAGTTCATAAATTTACATGTGAAAATAACAAGTAATAGCAAACACATACTTGGGGATTCAATCCTTACTGGCTAATTTTTCAGACATTTTACCTTTAATATAAAGGTCACAGCTGGTTTTAATATCTGTTTCTACTGAAAAATCACTCAGATATGTCCATCTCTATCCGATAAATAATAATTCAGTGTTCCTCAAGCGGCTATGATAGTTGGATTCCAAAAGAGAATTTAAGCTTTGTAGGTACTGTTCAATTCCAAATTTGATCTCCATATTCCAGTCTCTCTAGTACACTCAAATGTACTCCTGCTTAAGTGAAATACATGAGATGATACTATTTTGTGTAATTCACTTAGAATTGGATTTTGTGGCGAAGTCCTAAGCATAACCTTTTGGCTTTCTAAAAATTAAATCGTTGGTGATACAATTTGACATGCTCCAGAGTGACCTATATTTAATTATGTGATGTCTTATGCAATAGCTGACACTTTCCAGAGATTTCTAGTGAGTATTCAAAATGAATGGTTTTTATCTGGAACTGTATAGTCTATACCATTTCTTTACTTTTCCTTTATTATTATATCTAGAAAACAGATGTGCTTTATTCAATCTCTTATTAATAAAAATAAATAGATGATGTGGCAGTGGTTCATGGGTACAAATTTAAGTTTAACTATTTGAGGTTGGTGTGGAAGAAAAGTTGATGGAGAAATAAAAATTTAAAGGGTAGCCTTGTTATTTCATTGATGCTGGAGGCAAATATATTTTTATTACCAATTTTTAAAGAACTAGAAAATGTTTACACATTAAATGTATTATGAACATAAAAGTTGAACAGCTGGTTGTGTTTATAAACTATGTAGACAATCACATATATATGCATGTAATTTCTCAAATATTTTCCCACAAATTTGGGAATAATGAGCTGACTATGATAAATATATTTATAACTTTCAAATTAATGAATTTGTGTATAAAGTTAAATAAAAGGGAAGTTTAAATGATGTAGAACCACAGCCTGTGGTTTTATTTCTTAAGAACTTCTGTGACAACAGCAAATAAAATTTTAGGCCTGCGAATTGGTACCAGGTGAATTAAAAGGTATGGCGAATGCTATTACCATGTGCCATGTAACAGAAAGGTTGGCACATAAAAACCCTAGAATGTGTCATCTATCACTGGGCTTGGCACTCTGTAACTTTTGGCTCTTCCTCAAAGTTAAAATGACTGTGAAAGGTAAACGTTTTGAATTGATTCTGGCTATCAGTGCAGCCATGACAGCATAGCTAAAGACTCTCAGAAGAGGATTTTAGAACAGTTTCAGAAAGTGGCAAGAACTGTAGGACAAATGTGTTTAAGTAGAAGGGGAATATTTTGAGGGAGATTACTAGTAGCATGTCTTTTATTGCAATAGTTTTTAAAAAGTTAAACATTCACTGTACTTCTTAGTCATACCTCATTGATGTTATAGAACGTATTATTAACAGAGAAGTCAAAAAATACGAAAACTTTTATCACAAAAGGCAATGCCTGATACTGACTTTGACACTTATGTCCATTTATTAAGGTCTAATCTTTTAGTATATTAAATTGAAATTAATGCCATAAATAGATTTAATGTTAATAGATACTATATGTTTTGTTTTGTTTATTTTAGATGTAGTCTTGCTCAATAGTTCAGGCTGGCCTTCAGTTCACAGTGTTGGTAAACCTATGGTATGAAGGCCATAGCATGCTGCTTATTATCATTGAGAGCTCTGAAGGGGTTCACCATCCACTGCTGCCTGGGAATTTGCAATAATACTGCAGCTTATTTATTTAGTTTGTTTCATTAGTCTGAGATTTAGGGTGAAAATATGTTTGCAAAGCATATTTTTGATGTTTCGTATTATGAGGTACATGTAATGAAGGACAGTGAAACCATTAGCATGATAGTTTGTTTTTGTGAGTTCTGGATGTAGAATAAAGAGCCTTGCCCATGTTAGGTTAACATAATTTGAATAATGCTTTTATTACTGTTAAATTATTATTTGTATTTAATCCATATTTTACATCTTAGAACATGAACTAATGGTCAGAATTAAACTATATTACCAAAATATGTGTGAAAAGAGCAAACTTCCTTTGGTGTGTCTTTGCACTGTTACTACTCAATTCATTTCATTTAATAGTTTCTTTATTGTTTAGATTTGAAACTGACTTCCAATATTTCTTCTTAATGAGTATTATAAGTAAATTGCGATGAAGTTTCAGTGTTTCAGTTCTTCAGGAGGGTTTTTTCTTTTTTTCCCTTTGGTACTAAAGATTGAACCCAGGTTTGCAGTGACCTATATCTCCAACACTTTACTTTTTAGTTTTGAGGAAGGTTTCACTCAGTTTTCCAGGGTAGGCTCCAAGTTGTGGTGTGCCTACTTCAGCCTGTCAGAATGTTGAGAATATAGGCATGCAGCATGTGCCCTGCTAGGAGTTTCTTAATTCTGATGAATTTCCAAGAAATTTTTCAGGCAGAACATGAAAGTTCTTTGTAACAGAGGAGAGCCAGTACTATGGCAAAATGAAGATGAAGAAAAAATATTTGTGAGATATTTTCTCCTAGAATATTAATTTCAAGGACTGCCTCAGTTATTTTCTTATTTTTAGTAGTAATCTTATCTGCTGCATTTATAGGTACAATTATTAAAGACTATACTTTTAATTGCCCATTTTCTTAAAAAAAATCTTTGATGTGATGAAAACTTTGATTTGCCACTTTTAGAACCTTAGAAATGAGTCGACAGTTATGTAAGAATTATGCCACTTTGTATGCAGAGGAAATGTAAGTACGCCATGACTGTATTTCTTCTATCTTTTGACATAAAGGTAGTAAAAGAAGAGCTGGGGAACCATACATACCAGGAAAAGATAATTAAGTGAACAGAATTATTAAGCATATAATTATTATTTGTTTTACAATTAGAGTCCTTAAAACACACAAACTGAGGACAGTGATCTGCATAGGATCTTTACTGGTTGCCTATTGAATCCTTCCTCCAGTGACATTCTCTCAACATTTAATATATTTTATTTGGGTCATATCTCTGTTGTATTCTGTTTTTTCCTAAGCCGAGCTCTATGAATAATTAATTTCTAAGTTTATACTTTTTTAAATACTGCAAAACTATAATGAATTTTATGAGCTACAACAGATCATAATCATAGCTGAGATATGTAGTAAATCATAGTTCTATATCTTCAATACTTAATAATTATAAATGTATAAGCTAATATCCTATATTCTGAAATAATTATTTTGATGATTGTAACTGAATATTGAGAAATCAAGCAAAACTAAATAAAATCATGCATATGTTGTGGATAATACTAGGTAAGGACCTATGACTGATTTGGTACAAAGTGCTACTCAAGTCAACTTACTTAGAAATTTTGCATATTTTTATATTATACCAGGTATAAATTTTGTACATGATAATAACTACTTCCAAAATATCTGAGCTTTTTCTTTTTCCTTGATGAAAATCAAATCCAAGTAGACTAGTCAGTTCTACCAAATCTGAATGTTGCTTTGCAGTACTTGATTCTGTGGAATTTAAATATCTATACATTTTATTTGAATTTTGAATTTAGAGAACATTGAGTAAATTTTATAATTAAGAAAATCATTTGTAATATTGAAAATATTTTTCAATATTTATTTATAAATGTTCACTAAAATTAACAAGTCCAAAAAAGCCAAATTTTGTCTATTGATGTGTAGACAAATTTTGCTATGTTTTCATTTTTTGACTGATTATTTTAGTGCCATTTAAGCACTAATAGTTGCTGTGTTTTGTATTATTCATAACACATGTTGTTCTTATTTTTTTAGTAAAGCAAATTTAAACTTCATAATTACAATATTTTGTTGAATAATTGAACTTAAAGGAAGTGTGACATATCATAAAATTTTAGTGTTACATTATTGAAAGTTTTTTAATCACTCCTATCATGTGTCTTCCTAAACTGTAGGCTTTCCTCTTCATCCAGTGACTTGACTCTTTGCCACTAGGGGGCAGTAAAAAAATTGATTTAGTTAATAAACATAATGTGGCTTTTTTTTTTTTTTTTCCTAATAGTCTGTTGCACCATTTTTCAGGACTGTCACTCTGACCAGTTAGTTTCTTCGTATGTCTTCTTTTCAACAATAAAGGTCATACACAATCCTGAGTAAAATTTATCTTTATATCATTACAGATTGTAATTTCACATCTTTTTTTTGTTAGCTGTACTAGACAAACTTATTTAATCATGAAGGTCCAGAAATTCATTTTAAAATGCATTGTTTTGTTAAGTTGGAGATTATTTTAGGAAAGAGGCACTTATGATTCATGACTGTTGGCTAATTTTTTGATAGATTCTTGTTTGGCTCATTTTATTTGTTTATATATTTTACTCAAAGGAATAGTTGTCTTTTAAGTTGTTTTCCAATTTTCAATAAAATCAGAGTTTGAAGCTAAAAGGCTAAGTAAAATAATTTTTAAGCCAGTAGTTACATATATTTTCAAATACCATAATATAGCAAATATTCAGGTTAGTTTTCTACTACATATAGAAATATAACCTCATAGCTTGGCAAGTTGAAAGTCTGTAATTTTTAGTAGTGTATATAATTCTTGTGGGATAGAAATAACCTGAGGGATAGAAACGTTAAAAATTTGTAATGGTACTATATACAACAGCAGTAATACTTTAGTCCTATATTGAAATATCAAAGGCTGCTTTTCAGAATTTGTGAGGCTGTGGTTTTGTATCATTTAACCTTACCTTTCATTTAACTTTATACATTTAAATTCACTTATTTGGAAGTTATAAATATATTTATCATAGTAAGCTCATTATTCTCAGAATACTACTGCCTCAACACAAGCTTATGAATGCTTAATTACTAAATTATAAAGTTGTATTTTGTTAAAAAAAAAAGCCAGGCTTGTGATATTGAACATGTAATTTTCAAGAAATGAAGAATGCCATTTGTTTTTATTAAGCTGGGATTTGAATGTTTGAAGGATGGCATTGAGGGAGGCATTTCTTCAGAAATTGAGGTAATAATCTTCATTTGCAGGGTTGAAAACATTTTTACAGTACTCCCATTCTTTATAAATAAACATAAGCATTCATGTTTAAAAGAAATATGTATTATATGTATTATAGTTACACTGATACATTTTTTGTCATTTTTCATTTTATGGAGATTCTATATAATATGTAAAATATGAAATAAAAATTTATCTAATTAGAGTATTTTTGTAATGGAAATAATAATTGTACTACTGACTGAAATATATTGATTTAAGATTTCCAATATGTAAATAAATTGCTTTATCATTTTAAGTAGTTCAAACAAATGGATAGATTTATAAAAACTTTCCCCTGTAGTTTGCCTGCACAGTTAAAAAGTAAATATAATGACAGAAAATAAAAGTAAGTAGTTATGCTATTTTTAAGATACTTTTGCTATCAGTGGATAGGATTGATGGCTACAAGGAGTACCTTGATGTATTTTCAAAAATTGCAGTAGCAGTTATTGTTTAGAAAAGTTATGATGCATATTACTGAAAACTTTAATTTTCAAGTTATTAAATTTGCTGTATGATCTATTGAAAATTTATTTATTTTGATCAAGTTGCACTTTTTTAGTGAAATTGGTATGACAATTGAAATCAATAATAATTTACCAAATGCATTATGTGAAATCCAGGGTTTTGTAGTTAATTGACAAAATACCCTGGTACTTTTTCTTTCTCCTAAAATGAAGCTTCTTGAAGCTGAAAGCTACAAAGAACCATTGGTGTGGTTGTTGGCCAGAATATCTTTTTTTTTTTTTTTTAAAGAATTTTTTATTTTATTTATTTTTTTCTTGTTTCAGAGCCTTTATTTGTTTATTCACTCATTTTTATGGCCGGCTCAGCCTGCCCCGAGGGCAGGGCTGGCACAGCATGTGGTGCCGGGGATCGAACTGAGGTCCCTGAAGTCGCCCAAGCTTTCCCAAGCAGGCACTTTAGACCACTGAGCCATCCCGCCGGGCCCCTGGCCAGAATATCTTGAAAGTATTGGAGACCAGTTTTTAAAATGGTTTTTGAGGATCACAATTTGCCTTTTCCATAGTGTCAAAATATTTTTAATTCAGTTTTTTAATTTTATTAGTAGGCTGCAAATAACTACTACACTAACACATTTGCTTTAAAAATGTGTGTGTGTGTGTGTGTGTGTGGTAAAGAAAATTAAAATTTGGAGTCTATTTGTATTTGGAAATTCGTATCTTGGTAAATATTGGAAAGCTATTTAATGAACTAATCATTCTGTAATTTTAGCTTGCACATTTTTAGTTTTGCGTTCTTTACATCTTAGAAAAAACACATTTTGTGAAATTTGGTTAAGCTGCTTATTTTAACTCTGTATTTGTGTGATGGATTTTTAGATGCAAAATTATTTTTTGATCGATGCTTAAACTACGGTTTTAATATATCCGGTCTCCACTGACATATTTTTAAGTAATTATTTCAGGGAAAAGAGAATTGGATATTCAGGGAGTGATTTTGAATTGTATACTGAGTCATTTTATTGATTTTGAAAGGCTTAGAAAACATCCTTGTCTTTCTATTAAATGCTAGTCTGTTTGAAGAGCCCCCTTTCTTTGTTTCTGAGAACATAATCATCTTATATATTTCTTGGATTTGAATTAAGAAATTTCATTTTGCCAAGGTAATAACTGAAGATTCATGCCATGGATTCTAAAAAATACAGGTTAACATTTCTAAAGCATTATTTAAATTCATTTAAAAGTAAACAGACTAAAAAACTAAAAGGGGAACCATAAGTGAGACAAAAACCCATTGTATACCTAAAATTTAAATAATTTTTCTTTATCTTGCACTTCTAAGTATAAAATGAGGTGTTTACCTTATTTTCACTTTTCCTTTACTCTGCCTTTTCTAAAATTCTTATAAAATAAGCATATATACTATGTGTTTATATGTAGGCTTCAAATATATTTTTATCAAAGATGCATTATACTATGTAAATCACCAACTTTACTTTTATATTGAGATATCTTTTAAAAGGTAGTTTATTCTACTCAAAAATATATGTAGACTTTTCTTAGAAAAATAACTCAATGATTTTTACAATTTACATAAAGATATAAAATGTGATATTTTCATTATTCATTTTTTCCCCTCTTAATTATTCTTGGGGGAAAATGTGTTTTACTCAAGAAGCAATTTCTCTAGTGCAATGCAGAACTCTAGTAAATTCAGATGTAATATCTTAATGTACATATATGTACATAAATGTAAATATTTAAATATAACATAAATTAGACATATACTTTAATGTTTCCCTCTCAAAATGAAACAAAAACAATCATTTATATACTAAGATTTGTTAAACAGTGTAAATTTTATGAAGAAGAAAATATATTAGTTTTCATTTGGACATACTGAACTAGAAGTACTGGTTGGCATATTGGGAGGGTAATTATTATTACAGTATAAGTACTTATGGCTTAGTTACACAATGCTTCTGAGTGTGTGCCTTTTCTTCTTTCAGAGTAATGGTAAAATAACTGATGAATCCATTTGTATCTCTTTGCAGGCCTTATATTTATATTCTTATGAACATGTCAACAGATACATTCAGTTTTGTTTTTCTTCCACTAACATTATCAGAATATAATGATATTAAGAATATATTAAATATATAAATGTAATCAAACTTTGGTATAGGATCTTCATCTTTAGGTTAAAATGAGAGGAAAAACATAACGTGACTCGTGAGACAATTGCATTATTTGAGTATACTTTCTTGTCATTTCTTTTCAGAAACTTTTAGTAGATATTACTCAGGAATATGATATATTTTTAGTCTTTTTCCATTAGTTGGCTTCTTTGTAAAATATTATAGTGTATTAAAGAGGTCATTGAGAGAGCAATTACTAGCGCATCTTTACAGTATATGAATCAGAGCACTGTAGAATTTTGGATTAATGTTTAATATCAATAGTTTTGGGCTTATTTTAGCTTTTACATATTACATTTTTAAGGGTGTGATAGAAACTAAGAATGTTATCCAAATATTCATGCTGTTTTAGAAATGCATGTAAAAAGAGAAAAGATACTTTTTTTTTTGAAAGAATTTTTTATTTTATTTATTTATTTTTTTCTTGTTTCAGAACCTTTGTTTATTCACTCATTTTTATGGCCGGCTCAGCCCACCCCGAGGGTAGTACTGACGCAGCATGTGGTGCTGGGGATCGAACCGGGGTCCCTGAGGCCATCCAAGCTTTCCCAAGCAAGCACTTTAGACCACTGAGCCATCCCTCCAGGCCCCAAGGAAAGATACTTTTCATACTTCAGATATTTTTTCCTTAAAAATTAGTATATCACAATTCATATTCAAACTTTGAAATCAGGTTCATTAGTACATGATATATATTTTTTTGACAAAAATAAAAAAATACGTACTCTAGCTGTAGTAAGAACATTGCTAAGTGGAACAATAACTGTGATTTTTTTTACATGCTTATAAATAAGTCTTATGGAAATAGTAGATGAAAGGAATAAATAATAGCTTCATTAGTATGTGTGTATGCATTCAATACTACATTTATTAGGAACTCTTATTCCATACTAGCACTTCATGTTATATTATAGGGCAATACAAAACAATTACATGGTGCTAGTTTGTCATCCCATAGATGATGTAAGAACTCTACATGATACAGGTGTTCAGTTTCTGTGATATTGAGGTTGTGTTGGCATCAGTTCTAGAGATGACTTGTCCATTGTTTCTAGTAATTAATGATAGCTTACCAAAAATAAAAAGAGCAGTGTGCCATCCCATACAACTGACCAAGAAATTGTATGTGAAAAGGCATAGAATCATAGATTGTCAATACATCTTCTAATGTGCTTTAAAAATTTATGCTTTTCTTACTAGCACTTTATTTCTAACATGGATCACAGTGTCTAGCAAATAGCTGAAGATGAGTGCTAAGTACTGCTCCAAGTGTTCTTTATGTATTAATGTATTCAATCCTAACAACCCTATAAAACAAGTGCTGCTTTTTATCACTTATTTTATAAGAATTGGATTTTTCAAAAAAGAGGCTAATTGACCTGACATTATAGTGCTGCTCAGTTGTGCAGCTGCAGTTTGAGCTCTGTGAATACGGTTTAGGTCAGTGATGATGAACTTCTGGCATACGTGCCACTGTGTGCTGTTTGTTATCATTAAAAACTCTGCAAGGTGCACTATCCCTACTTCAGGTTATGTCCTTCGTTATTGTCATACTGTTGTTTAATTTATTTTATGAGAAAATAAAATTTCATAATACAGAATAAGAGTAATTAAACATACTATATATTATCTTCCACGTAGTTACTCAAGTACAAGACAAACCAGAAAAGATTCTTACAAAAATACAAACACATAAAGCAAACTTTTTTTAGTGATGTAAGATGAACTAGTAGTATAAATGGAACAAATTAGCATATATGTTAAAATATTTGAAACAGTGAAATTTGGGAAAGTGTATAAACTTCTTTCTACTTCTTTTCTCTCTTGTCTATTCTCTCTTTCTCCCTCTCAATATACTGTATATATACATACACATATATGTATATATATATATATATATATATATATATCATGTAATGAAACCATGTACTATTTATATGAGCTCGTGTCTGACTTACTTTACTAGTTTACAAATGCCTCAAGTATATTTTTATACCATACTGCTCATTATACTTAAGGAATAAACCATTACCACAGAATTTTGTAGGCTCTGTTTGTGTGTTTTTCTCTTTTGTAACTGGTAAATTTACCTTACTTGTTCCAAGTGGTAATGCATAGAGAAAATGACAGGAAAGTTTTAATGGTTGATATAATTATCTTTTGAGTAAGGTTAATTTTAATTTTATTTATATATTTGAGAATTTTAACATTTATAGGCCCTAAAAGATGATGGAAATATCAATTTTTAAAGAAGATGGTAAATTAAAGAAAATCTATCATACCTTTTCTAGATTTAGTAGTCATTTTCAAATTCACTAAAATTATGCAAATTAGTCCTTGTCATAGTTATTGATAACTAGGTGATTTAATGATCTTAAAAGCTGCTTGAGTTTATGTTATTTGAATTATTTAAGGAATTACACTACAGGATTAGCCATCTTTAAGAACTTCGCTATAGTTGATAATATACATATCATTTAATATATAGTGGCAAATTACTTAACTGCCACAAGTATCTCAAGTTTTAGTGTTTAGTTTTACTTTAAAAGATATATAATATTTTATATATTTTACTTTTTATATCAATTCAAACACATTGAAGAACAGTTCATTTTACATGTACTATATAAATAGAGTGTACACCCCTGCAGACAGGGAACAAAATGTGGCCTAATGGGTAATCAGTATCTTTGGTGGTAGATATGTAAATGTCCTTTACAACACTGACCACATGAATATTTTTAGGAGAAACAAAAGTATATATAATAACTTTTTAAAATAAATATATCACCAAAATACAGAATAAGATATATTTCTTCTTACGTACCTAAGCAGTATTAAGTGGTTAACTTTAAAAATAAAACTACAATTTTGCCTTTGCCTACTAGTGACATTATATAAATGAACATTTCAGATAATTTAAAAATTATTTTTCTTCATATCCTGAAACTAAAATTCATGCCGTAAGTTCAGAACCATGTTATATCTATTTTATGTCCTGACCAAGCAATACATTTAATGAAGTAATTATAAATAAATTTGTTTCACTAAAGTTTTACAAATTTTCAGTAATTGATTTATTCTAAAATGGCAAACAGTGAACATACAGGGAAAAAACACAAGATAGAAGTTGGATGTAACTTTTAACGTTTTGAATTTTTAAAAAAATTTAAAATTAAATAGCAAAATTTTCATGACTTGTGCTGATCAAGTGCCGGTGTTTACTGTATGTGACATTGCAATCCATTGTTAAGAAAGAAAATCCTTGTTCAAGTTTTCATAATATATTTATATAGAGAGCCAAATGAAGAGAAAGTATTAGGAAGTGATAAATTATAATGATTTAGTATAGAATTCAATAGGAACACAGAAAGTAGGCAACTATCCTACCTTCAGGATCTGCACACAATTAGTACTTAAGCTGATATATGAGCAATAAAATAGCATTGCTGGGGATGTATGAGAGAGTATGTGTTCAGAACTAAAGCCTGACCTCAGCATGAGTAGAACTGCACAAAGATTAAAATCATGATTGTAAACAGTGCAAGAGGATAGCATAAAGGCCTTTATAAGCCAAAATGAGATGTTTAGGTTTTATTCTGAGGCTAAAAGCCATTAACAGCTTTTTAAGCAGCTACTCAAAAGCTATTTAAGTGAACTTTAAAAAAGAACCTTTAAAAAAGGTTGTTTCTTTATGTCCCACTTTTAATATATATATATATATATATATATATATATCCATTTCTATTCATATCATATATGCATATACATATATATATATTTGAATATGTTACTTGGCAATGCATTTAGTGCGCCTGAACATAGTTTAGCAACACAATGCACTATAAAATTGTGATTGCTTTGCCTTTGAGATCATGGGGCTGGTCTGGGAGCTGCTGCTTGTTACTGTTGCTCGACATCTTGAGAGGATTGTATTGTGTACTGTAAGCCTGTAAAAAGTTCTAAATTCAAAGTGCATTACAGGGGCCTGGCAGGATGGCTCAGTGGTCTAAAGCACCTGCTTAGGAAAGCTTGGGTGGCAGCAGTGACCACGGTTTGATCCCTGGCACCACATGCTGCGCCAGCCCTGCCCTCAGGGCAGGCTGAGCTGGCTATAAAAATAAATAATCAAACAGTTCTGAAACAAGAAAAAAAAATTTTTTTCAAAGTGCATTGCAAAGTTAAAAATGGTAAATTGAATCATTGTAAATAGGGGTCTTTTTGTATTATTAACTGTCCGGTTGACAAGACCCATTCACTGGAGGAGGTGAGAACATGCAGTCTTTGTTTCACAGCCATCAGTAAATTATATTGAATTATATCCTTATACAATGAAAAGTCACTTTCATAAAGAATTAGACTAATCAAAGTAAATTAGCAAAAATCTTGACACTAAATATTACTTTTTTATTTTTAATTTTTTTTTCTTGTTTCAGAACTTTTGTTTGTTTATTCACTCATTTTTATGGCTAGCTCAGCCCTCCCGAAAGGCAGGGCTGGCTCAGCATATGGTGCAGGGGATTGAACCGCGGTCCCCAGAGCCGCCCAAGCTTTCCCAAGCAGGCGCTTTAGACCACTGAGCCATCCCGCTGGGCCCCATGCACTAAATATTTCTTGTAGGACATAGGATCATAAAAGCCAGTAAAAAAGGGAGCACTAAAAGAACTTCACATGCTGTACTTTTTTTTAGGAGAGCACAGCTTCAGTCTGGATTATACCATACCTTCTTGACCCCATGCCTAAGGGTGACTCAGTTGTTCCAAGATTGCTTTAAAGGGTTTACTTTTTTGTAGCTGGTCCTTGATATATACTGACTTGTCCATAAGGAAACTGAAATTTCTAACATGGTTTTATGACAAATCTAGTTCCTTTAGGTCTTCAGATTGTATTAGTTTTTTAAGGTAGAAAAAGGTTAAATTGCAGGCAACACAAAACAAAAAAACTATATTTCACTATCAGGCTCATGTGCTCTTGTATAATTTTCCCTGTGTAATTCATCTTTACCATACCATACCATACCATACCATACCATACCATACTGTACCATACCCTGTGTCCTGACTTTGTTCTGAGTGTCAGCAGTGTTAAGAGAAATCCAGAGTACACATTCCCTTTAAGTCTTTAGCATGGTTTCTACAATTTAAAGAATCTTTGGGTTGTGGAAAACAATATAAAAAAGAATCAGCTGAAGAAAGCAACTTTTTATAGCTGCTACAAACCAATGTCATAATATAATTTCATGCTTTTTTTTTTTTTTGTCTTTTTGAGACAGTCTCACTATGCAGTTCAGGCTGGCTTTGAGCTCACTTTGGTAGCCCAGGATGGTCTTGAACTCACATTGATCCTCCTGTCTCAGCCTCCCAAGTGCTGGGATTACAGGCATGAGCCACCACGCCTGGCTCTTCATGCTTTTTTTATTTGATGCCAGAGTATCTGTACTGTGAGCCCCTAATAACATGTATGAAGTACTTTTTAATTTTAAGTAGCAGTTTTTATTATTGTTTTGTGTCTTTCCTTGATGTCATCTTTATATTCAGTTAACATAGAATGGATTAACTGTATTTAACTGTAATATAGCAATTTTGTACAGTTTAAAAACTGCAGTTTTTGAGAAAGAATAACATAAAAAGTAATTTCATTTTTATAATGCAAAATAATGTTCCTTTGATATGGGCAATAAAATTAATAGGGATTCTGGTTTTACTATTTGTAATCTTAGTATGCTCATTAGGCATACCTCTGGAAAAAATTAATAGGCCAATACAGTTCGGTAAGTGGCCCACCTATGTTGGCTATGCAGTGATGTTTTACAGCATGTAAAATGAGATTTTTCTTTACCATGAAAAAGTTGGATGTATGTATTATAGATGATAAAGCCTTGAGATTTTTTTAAAAATTGCGGTGCAAGGGATTATTTAAATGTTTATTCTCAGGAGTAGTAGGAGCATATAATAAGTGTTCCATAAGTATTTATGAAATGCAATAATGTTTTTATTATAGTGCAAACAGAATCTCTAGTGGTTGGGGAAATAGCTCAGCCATCTAAGCACCTGCCTGACAAGCACAAGGACACAAGATTGATCTCCGGTACTGCATGTCACGCTGGCCCCAGAACCAGGCAAGGTGGTTCGTGCCTATAATCCCAGGGCTGGGGAGGTTGAGACAGAAGTATCACTACTAGAGCCAACTGCATAGTGACTGCATAGTGAGACCCTGTACCAAATAGACAGACAGACCGACAGACAGACAGACAGACAGACAGACAAAATGGTTTAAGAAATTAAAAAAAAATAAAGCCTCTAAGTGATTTGGGCAAATATAATAAATATACTAGGATATAACAGGCTAGTATGAAACTATATATTGATAAAATAAGATTTAAGGTAAGGTTTTGCAGTGAGTAGAGAACAGATTTTTCAGAAGACAAGAAAATGAGTATATTTTGGATAAGATGGCAAATGTAGGGACAAAGATAATGACTAAGTGCTTTCAGTTAATGACTAACAGCTAACTCACACAGGTTGTGATAGGAAGTAAAATGTTTCTACAAAGAAACAGAATGTACAACTTGAAGAAGTGTTGAAATAGTTTAGTTTAAGAGAACAAAGGTAAGTAGACAGATGTGGAATATAGGTGTGACAATATTACAATAGTAGCTGGCTGTCCAGAGAGGTGTCTGGTGTCTAAAAACTAAAAGTGAAAATACAAGTGGTGTGTTTTGGTGATCTGTTTAGGGTCCAGTGGAAAACAGAATTCTAGCAGTGTCCTAGAAGGGAAAAATACAGACCTGTAATTCTATTGATTAGTAAGTTACCCATAATATATAAATTTGTTCTATATTCAGTGATACTGAACATAATGTCACAGAGCATAGCTACACCTGGAAATGTCAGTTTTACAATTTTCTATGTATATTGCATTTATGAAACCATATGAGGAGTCAAAACTAGAAACCAAATAAAGGGAAGAAAATCACAACTTTAAAAGGAAGTAACAAGTAGGTATCAGATACCAGATACTAGGAAAGATGTCAGAGATAGAAAGGTTAAGTACTGTAGAAAAGTTCAGTGTCTTAAAATACTAAGACAGAAACTATTTCAGGAAGAAAGTTATTTTAATTGATAAATCTAAAATAGAGACTATATAAAGAAAGTTATATAATATGTAATATAATTTTATGTGCATATAAAGCCAGAAAGCATTAACAATTTTAAAGTTCTAAAAGAGGCCTGGGGAGATAACTTAGCTGTCTAAGCACCTACCTGGCAGAAGCAAGGACCCAGGTTCTAACCCCAGTATCATATACTTTACTTACCTGGAATCCTACACTTGCCAAGGTGGCCCAGAAAACAGGTGGGGTGACTCCTGGAAACCAGATGTGGGCATGGTGGTGCTCGCCTATAATCCCAGATCTTGGGAGACTGATACAATAGGATCACTATAAGTGTGAGCTGCTATGTAGTAAGAGCTTGTATTCAATAAAAATTTTAAAAGAAAAAGTTCTAAAAGAATGCTAGGACAGAAACTATTATAAGAAGGTAATGAAAAACAAAAGGTAGCAAGAGATTAAAAAGAAAAAAAAAAGAATTGAGCCTAACAATAATTTTGCAGCTACTGAAAGAACAAAATGATTCATTTTTACTTTTTTTGGAAGCTAGGGATCAAATTCAGAGCCATATGTCTGGTGGGCAGTAGTTATACCATGGAGCTACCCCTTGGACCTTCATTTTTCACTTTTTTCTTTTATTTTTGCTTTTGAGAAAAAAAGCTTACAGTATAGTCCAGGTTGGTCTTAGCCTTATAGTCATACTGCCTCATTGTTTTTTTTTTTTTACTTTTACATGACTCTTTAATTACGTAAATGCTACTTAGTCATTAAAAGATCATTTTGTATTTTAATCTTTTGATGATGTTAAGTTATGAAAAATGATTATATACTCTGCTTTGATGGCCCTAAACTTGTGACCTTGAATAGCTAGAATTATAGACACATACTGTCATGCCCAGCTCATGATTATTTTTACCAGAAAAACATTACTGTGACTTAAAATAGTTTAGAGTAGAATTTCCAAACTAGTATTGTATCTTTTGAAGAACTAGCCTTTGGTTATTCTAGTAGTAACTTAAACATTTATGGTTCATGTAGACTTACAAAATGGGAGAAATATGCCAAGTGACATAGTGGGCATGTATAAAATATTTAGACTTTAAAAGAAAGGAAAACTAACCTTCATTGAGTTAAGTGAGAGTAAGAACACCATGCTGTTGAAATGATTGATGGTTTTCTCCTCACATGCAACAGACTAACATCATTTCACAAAACCTTTGCTTATCACTTACAAAATTCTAAAATTCTTTTGCAGCAAAGATAACAATGTAAGCTCCCTAAGCAAAACATTAGCTTCTGTTTCTCCCTCCTTCTTTGTTTTCTCTTTCTCTCCTTTGTTCTTTCTACTTTTGAATTGTTCTGTTCTTGATGTGATATCTTTGTATTTTTCAAATTCTATGCAATTTGACAAATGTTTTTAATTATTAACTTTGGAAGGATTATCTGTAATAAAACTGCAGTGCTATAGAAGATAAGCTAACCTGATTAACATTTTTTCTTATACAAGTGCTTATTTTCAGCAATGAAGTATATGAAACACAAAGTTATAAGCAGTGAAAGATGATGACAGAAATTCATGAATTAATTTTTTAAACAAAGTCTGGGTACCCACTCTATGCTAGTTATTTGGTAACTTAGCAGTGGAAAAAGGCAGGCAAGTTCCTACCTTAATAGAACCTATTCTGTTGTTGAAATCAAGTAATAAAGCAGTGATTACACAAGAAGTAGTAAACCATAATGGAAGGGCATGAGATCAGTGGAACAGAACAGACAAGTAACTGAGAATGACAGGAGGTTGGGGTTTGGGTCATCTTTGGATAGGATGGCCACAGAATGCTTCTCTGAGGATTTTACATTTGGGCTGCAAGATGTGAATGGACCAGTCAAACAAAGCCTGAGAAAGTGCATTCAGAGTAGGAGGGAGTAACATTGTTAAGGCCTATAATAAAGAAAAGACTTGTTACTATTACAGATCAGCAAGGAGGCCAGTGGGATTCAGAATAGTAAAGAAGGTTGTGATTGACACAAAATAAGGAGGAAGAAGTAGCAAAGGGATAAACCATTGAAGATGATGAATTTCTTGTTAAACAGTTTAGGTTTGAACAAGCACTGGTACTGGGGTTGGTCAGTCATGGCCATGATCCCAAAACGGTGGAAGGCTGAGTAGTAGGATCTCAAGTTTGTGTTCAACTTGGAAAATGCAGTAACTTAGTGAAATTTTACCTCAAAGATAAAAAAAAAAAAAAAAAAAGTTAAAATTTATCTCAGTGCAAAGGTTTGGTTCAGTCCTCTACACTGGAAAAAGAGAAAGGTCGGATTGATTTTTTTTTTTTTTTAAAAAAAAAAAAACTTGCCCTGACTAATAGGTAGCAATTGCATATAAATTGCCTTAACACAGATAATAGTCCAAAACAGAGCTCAAATATGTAGATAAATGTTGATAGTATAACACAAAAAGTGATAAAATATATGAGAAACAAAGATGGAATTGTACTTGAGAGAACAATAACACTCAGCTAAGGTCAGGAGACACTTTAGTAAAGTATTTCAAAGCTACAAGTGAATCAGACATCTAGATAAGAGAAAAGAGTATTTCACAGCTGAGATCCTCTGACTTTTCTGACAGAGAAGTCCAGAGGTTTGGTTTGATCCTGGTAAAAAATTTGAGATTAGACCATGCAGAACTTCTAACTTAAAGAGAATTTTTATTTTCCTGTAAGCAATGAAATAGTGAAGAAGATAATTCTGGTAGTGTATACAAACATTAATGGATCTGGAATTATTTATTTATTTAATTATTTTTTGGCGGGACCAGAGTTCACACGCAGAACCTTGCACTTACCAGGCAGGCACTTGTGCCACAGAGCTATCTTCCCGACCCCTTGGATCTGGAATTTGTGTAAAATATGCTGTGTAGGGGGAGGATACCTTGCTATGAAAAGCTAGCTATATAATCCTGGGACAAGGATATTTTTTTTCTTTTTCTATAAAGTCAGGAAATGATGTATGTATATGTATGAATATCCCAGTTACTTAAAAACACCTTCAGTTTTCAATATAACACATGACTTAAATATTTTAAAAGTGTAAGACATTTAATTTCATGTGTCATTATTAGAAATTGGCTTATTTAGAACATCTGCAGCCACTATTACTACATAAGTCATTCACTCATTTTAGGATATATTTATTTCCCTTTTCCCTAGCTTTGTATACTCTTATTTGTTGATACAATTTTTGAAGGGTGAATGTACAGTGATAACTGGGTAAAATTTCAAGATATATTTTTCCCACGGTAGAATATGGGTAGTAATAATAATGCTTTCATTTTTAATAAATCCAATCGTCTTTACCATAACATTTATTTCTTTATTTTGCTATTTATATATCTTAAGTCAGATATATTTATATATCTTAAGCAGAATATGCTGCATAACCCAGTTGCTCATATCAACCAAACATTCTGGGATGGTTTAGTTTTCCTTTTGCTTCTCACTCTATTATTTGGAGGTTACTCATGAAAGCCATCTCTCCTGCCGAGCAACTAGTATCTTATTTCCCAACTTCCATCTGTATGTAACCAGTGACTGGTGAGCATGAGGAGGCCACCACATAGCACAAGGGCAGGTCTTTAATTCTCATGTTATTTCTCTATAAATTCTTGACCATCAGACTGACAAAATAAAAGTACTATACATTGTAAGTATTGGGACTCTTAGCTTTTAATTATTATATGTTTTATACAATATTTGCCCTTTTTGAGCACTTATAAGTATTCAGTTACATTTTTAATAAATGAATGCTCCTCAGAGACTCAACTTTATTTTTGTCATGTTTGGTCATGAACCCACCTGAGATTTGTAAGAGTTAATTAGCTAGCTCTATGGTTAATTTTAGCACCTTCAGTCATGTGAGGTACTTTGTATTATCTTTGAATAGTTTACCCTGAGTGTCATATGGACAGCTCATTTATTTGTGTACTGACTGTACAGAGCTTTACTAGGTTAGGTATCATTTCAACCAATTGAGTCATATTTAATAAATCTGACAAATTTTTATTTTTCCTTATAGAAATTAAGAAAAATATGCAATTTTACTTATCTTGTATTTAAATAATTGGACTAGAAAGTGGTTGAAACATTGTCCTTCTGTCTCAATTTCCATCTCTCTTCCCCTTCATTTCCCTTTCTCCTCTTTCCCCCACTTTCTCTTTTTTTTTTCTCCTAGAAAGAGAGAAATTACATAACAGCATTCCTGAGTACTTTACTTTGCTAGGCCTTCTGAAGAACTCACTAAAGGTGTGCCATACTATGGATGTTGTGGAATGAGATAAGAAAGTAGGGGAAACACTGGTATACTGTTAATTACAACTTTTGATTTGTGGAAAGATAAATGTAACATGCTGTGCTTGAATTGTTGTTTGAAGCTACATATCACCATCTTTTATTTTAGATATGCTAAAGAATTTCTTGAATAAACACCCTTTAAATAAAATAAATGCTTTTATGAATTATAATGCTGTAGAAATTGTTTCTGGATACATTAGAACAAAATAAAGGCCTCCTCCTTACCAACAGTTTCATCCTGTTGAGCCTAACTGGCTAGCTTGGCCCTGGAGCGGCACCACAGCACATTGATGCTGAGCAGCAAATATGATATCTGAACCCTTACGCCCACTGCAATGTCTGCTTTATGCATACGTGTGGTTTTCTCCTCATTCCTCCTGACTTTGCAGGATAGTGCACATAGTTGACATAAGGAACAACTTTGAGAAAAAGGAAGACTAACTTATGCATGTGGATGTAACACTTCCTATTTAAGGACATGTTAGTGAATCAGTGAGACCTTTGAACTTCACTGACCTTGGTAATGAGGCTTAGGAAACTTCTTGTTTTGTAAATACTGTTTTGCAAATACATATTTATAATGACGTTTTTTTTCTTTGAATATATTGTGATACCTTTTTGAATTAACATAGTAAACTGTAAAGCAAAGATTATCTTTAAAAACCATTACAAGACAAGAGGCCGGGGAGATAGCTCTGCAGCACAAGCCTGGCAAGTACAAGATCATGAGTTCAAACCCTGATCCTGCCAAAAAACAAAACAAAAAAAAAAAAACCAGATAAATAAAAAAAAAAACTCTTATAGGACAAATATCTTTAGTACAGTTTAGGAAATATGGTTTAGCTTGAGATGCTTAGAAGCTTTTAAGAGCAGTTAATGAAGATCACTATATAGGTATCACTGAATATTGCCCAACAGTATTCTCTGTTGACTTAGTTTTATTGCTTAAAGTTATGCCACAAAATTTGTTTACATATATGTATTTTTAAAAGTTATTGCCGGGCGTGGTGGCTCACGCCTGTAATCCCAGCACTCTGGGAGGCTGAGGCAGGAGGATTGGTGCGAGTTCGAGACCAGCCTGGGCTACAAAAGTGAGCTCAGGACCAGCCTCAACTGCATAGCGAGACCCTGCCTCAAAAAGACAAAAAAAAAATAAAAAATAAAAAATAAAAGTTATTAAAACTTTTATTAAAATTCATTAGTTATAAGTATTTTTTTTTCTGAAAAACAACAGCGTTGATGTTAGGAATTGTACCCAGGTTCTTGCACATGTTAAACATGTTATGATAGTGAACCCCAAACCTAATTAATATTTTAAAAATACAATTAATTTTAGATGTACAGAAATTTTGTTAGCATATTAATGTTATATTAAAATGATAGTATTTTTAAATTTGCTAAAAGATTACATTGAAATTTTTGGAACTTGGTGAAAATAATGTGATTTTTCTCCAGTCTTTTAAGTGTGAATTATATTCAATAGATTATGTGAAATCTCACTGGTGTACTTATTTAGCTTTAAACACTTGACCATAGATTTTAATGTGGGACACCTACACAATCTGCTTTTAACATGGGGAAATTTGTGATAGTATTGCATTACACTGTCAGCAGGTGCTGCCATGGACAGTGGTGTAAAGTAAGAAGGAAAGGATTGCGGTGCAGAATCGTAATTGGAAAGCGAGAAATAAATCCTTCCCTTTCAGTTGCTCCACTGATTCCTAATGTTGCAGGTAAAGTACACCTGCTGAGTAGCTGAGAAGAATAGGTACATACCAGCATTCCATTAATTTCAGAGGAATGGTAGTGGACTGCTTCTACCAGCAGGTGTGCTGAGCAGAAGGCAGACGATGAGCTGGAGGCAGAATGCAGGGAGGAAGAGGAAGCAAGATAGGGAGGCTCTCAACACAGGAGAGAGCAAGTGTAGGGAGGCTGTAAACCTGCATTCCTAATATTCCGCTATTACTTCCTAGTGCTATGACACATTTTTGAATATTTGAAGCCACATCAGATTTATGACAGCATATATTAAAATTATGTAATGTGATTCAGTAATATAAGCTAACATTTCCTGAAGTGATTTTAAAATGTAGCAGAATGCAAAGAAATCCTGTTAAGGAACTTGGTTTTGATTTATAATAATGGAATATATTGTATGGTGACAAAAACTGTCTTCCAGTTGACACAATAATCCATAATTTATAGATTGTCTTAAAAATTAAAAGACAAAGTCAATTACAGCTAATTATGATGCTACATTTGCTTGAGAAGTTATTATATCCTTTGGGATAAAGGAAGTAATATTCGTGTCAGTCAGGAATCTTTAGCTACAGTTTCCTGGTTCTATCTTCAGATTTTTTTCAGTTTTGTTTTGTGAAAATCCTAAGCCACCAAAAGCCTGAAACCCTGATATTTTTACAAATAACTGTAGTAGGTTCTGTACATCGTTGCACATTTGTTCCAGTTCTGAACTTCTTTGTGCCAAATCTTTTGAGAGGTTACTGGAAGTCTTGCTCAGTGACTGCTGAATCAGTTAGAGATGAATTTTAAATTATGCTTCAGAAAATAGTAAGCTGAATTAAAACTGTAAGATATTGTGGCTATTGCCATTGATACTGGTTTCCAATACTTGATAGGAATTAAAATCTTTGCATGGTGTTGAATACTGATAATATTGTACCATATCAGCGTATTTTCAACAATGAAAAGACTCTGTGCAGATGATGCTAGAAGACTAGGTATTTTCGCATCTGCTCATATTACTTTGTTAAATGGAAATCTGTATCATTTGTAATTTTTTGTCTTAATTCTGATCTGTATTCTTTTAAAAAAAATCTTTACTCTTTATTTTATTTATTTATTTATTTATTTATTTATTTATTTATTTATTTATTTATTTATTTATTTTGTCTTTTTGAGACGGGGTCTCACTATGCAGCTCAGGCTGGCCTTGAGCTCACTGTTGTAGCCCAGGCTGGTCTCAAACTTGCACCGATCCTCCTGCCTCAGCCTCCCGAGTGCTGGGATTACAGGCGTGCGCCACCACGCCCGGCTCTAAAAAAACTTTACTCTTTAAAAAAAATTAAAAGAAAGGGGAGAGGCTTATTAATGTGGGTTATATTTTCCTCTAATTTGATCCCACAAGGAAAAATTACGACATTTTCCCACTTAAGGGCCATTAATTATTAGAAGGAAATTAAAAAATCCTTGTATAAACTTTCTAGAAAATGTAATGATTTTACAAATTAATGGCTGCATGCCGACTTCTTGCTAACCCTTCTTTTGGTATGTTCAGATCATCAAGCAGTTCATGAGTGTTTTTGAAGTACACTGGCCAGGATACATGTATGTAGATAGGATTTATTTCTTAGGGGAAAAAGAACATTGTGAGAGTAATATTAAGGAAATATGTATTCAAAGAACATAAGCTACAATGAATTAGTTGTTTGAATAATATTATAAATTGTTAGCCTTTTGATATATTTAGGATTTGATTTTGTTGGAAAGCTTTCAAAGGATGCCCTAGTACATGTGCCAATGACAGAAGCTCCTTGTAACAATTCAGAGCATGTTTTATGCTTTATGAAATGGGATTGCAAAAATCCTCTCAAAAATGACACCCGAAATAGCATTAAAACACAATTTCCTTTGATAAGGCTTTAAGGCACTCATATGAAAATTGATACCACTTTGAGTGAGACTGTGTCAGCATTATGTTATGTTGTGTTGCTCATAATTCACATTAATCCATTAAGGGTGCCAGGATCATTTATTTTCCTCATGGAGTCATTAAATACCATTATTGATTTCTGTTCAGTTAGATTGTACCTTCATTTTATGATCATTACATACATCACTGCTAAGACTTGATTTTATGTGCTTTAAACAATAGATATTATCGTATTTAAAGTTAGCTTAAAACAAAGTTAATAACAATTATGAAGTCTATAATGAGTTCACTAACCCAAGATCATGTTTACCTAGTATTATAAAAATGATATTGATGTTCATAAATATATAACCACCTCTCTTCAGTATTTTATTTAATATAATATATAACTTTTAAAACTAAAAGTTAATAAAATTGGAATGTAGGTTCTTTCAAGATTCCCTGTGCACTGCTACTGTTTTTATTACTAATTGCACTTTTTCCCGATTATTTGCAGATGGGTCTATTAATCTTTAGTTTTGTAATTTCTTATTTTTTGCCATATAAATGAAAACAGTGAATATTTAGCCACATTATAGGTTCTTTAGTGGGGTTAAGAAGAAACAGAGAAAACTGAAAATTCGCCTGTATATGATGTTCTGTTGGAAAAACAGATGACTATTACTACTGTCTAAAAGATTTTTATATTGTTTATTGTATATTAAATTGCTTGTTTAATTGAAATAATTTAGAAGTGGTATTTCTGTATAGTGCCTTAAAACTACTTTTTGTCAAAAGCAATAGCAATATTGAATATTTTGTTATCAAGATTTTTGCCACTTTTTAGGACCTGTAATTTCCTCAACTTAATACATTTTGTGTTTTACTATAAGGTGTCTGCTTTAATAGTACTAGAAACTTTCTGACTTTCATATTTTGGCAATGTTTTAAAATATTTCACTTAACTTATCCTTTGTGATTTGAATAGAAATTGTTGATTTAAACAATATGATGATGCTTATTGAATCACCTTTCTTGTAGTAAGCACTTACTGTTAAAGGTCTTTACCCTCTAGTGCAGTAGGACTAAGACATACTAAGTTTATTACAGCAGCATCTTTGAAGAAGTTCTGTGCTCAGCACTTTTTCAGAGGCTTCTTGCTGTTCTCATTGAAGGAAACCTGAGCAAAGCTGTGATATTAATGAATTATGACAAGCCTCTTGCCTGTCAGGAAGAGGTTCCCGCCTTCCTCCTTTAAGGCAAAAACTTAATGGAAGATGCTCAGATGGGCAAGCTCTCTGATGATACCCCATAAGTGCTCATCCTTTTCTGATGCGAATATTCAGAGAGCCGTGAAGCTGCAAGTGCCAGCATTTAATATCATCTTTCTCATAATGCCTGAATAATTTTCCAGAGACTGATCACTGCAGCTGCTGTGAACATGGTTATTTGTTTATTTTTCACCTTGGTCCTGGTGGAATGCTGACCTAGCTAATCTTCAGGACTCACAGGGAAAATGGTGTCATATTCATAGTTCTCATCTATTCTTTCAAATAAACACAGAAGTGATCAGCTACTTTAATAATAAGAAATGAGGAAATTGTTTAGTTTCTTTTAAAATTGAACAACAATGATTATAGTAATGAAGAATTTATTTGGTGAAAAATGAAGAGTATCTTGCGTATTTTTAATGGATATCTGAAAGGAAAGGAGAAAACATAGGCAGTTGTGGTGAGTTATAGAATGTTTTTGAGATTTCCCTCTGGTAGTGCTGCTCATTATGTTAAACAGCCTAGCTTTTAAGCTACTGTAGTTTTCGTTTTATGTGTATTGGCCTTCATTTGCTGAAATGCTTCAAGTTCACAGTACTAAAGTCATTTTGAAAACGGAATGTAATTACAAAGGTATCTTATGCTTACTAACAGCTTTTTTGGATCAATTTAATTATCATTACTTGTGGATACTGTAAATTGAATATCCCTTCCCTAATTACATTAAACTCAGGGGTTAGCTGCTTAAACATCTAAATGAGAAAAGTTCATCCTTTGCTATAAATAGGAGAATTGTTCTCTTATTTAGACTGACCTTAGAAGCTAAGCATTTTACATGATACTGTCAGGTGTGCTTTATAAAGACAGTCTGTAATGAGATCTGTAATGAGGAACTAAGGTATAATGGCCCTTTTAAAAAGTTAATTTATTCAGCATTTTCCTATCACATGATGGAATTAAAGTTTGTGTGTCTGTCCAGACCTTTTTTTTTTAAAAAAAAAAAATAGGAGCTAGTCATGTCGTGCTTGGTTTAGCCATATTCTGCCAGTAGTTTGAAGTGGTTTAATATTACAATGCCAGTTTAATGGAACCCACCATTAAAGTAGTGAATTAGTCTTGCCCCTTTAAACAAAGCTTATTTATTTAGGGACTAGAATATTACTATGTTTGCCCCCTTTACCTCCCTTTTACATAAGTGATACACAGAGATTTAGCCAAGTTGCTTAAAAGGAATATTTTACTGAAAGAAAAAGAAATGACTTTAGTCACCTATAAAAAATAAAGAGTGTTTCTCCCTATTGTAGAAAATCAGCCTTTAATTAGTTGATGTGTATATCTTGGGTTAGTATTTTGTTGTCTTTCAGCTCAAGTGATTTTGTGCTTTGTAAGAAAATAGAGATTGTTCTAGTGAGAGATTTGATTGATTTCTGCTTGTTATAGTCACTGTAAATTTTATTGCCATACACAGTTACTTGCTTTTATTTACTTTGTTTTCTTTCTCCATTGTAGCTTCATTAAAAATCTGTCTTATCTATTCGCCATAGAAACTTAAAATGTAAGCATGACTGTTTATTTTCTCAAAATAGCTCCTGCTGAATTTGCTTTCAGATGTATCATAAAATCCTGCAAGAAAGAACAAATTTAGGCCACAGGTGTTAGGATAGTAAACAATTCCTAGGGTAACTGGGAGAAATTTTTGTTGCACACAACGAATAGCTAAAATCATTACTAGGTAATGAATCATTTTGAAACATGAAACAATCACATCTTGAATATTGTCTGGATTTTGAGTTATATAGCTAATGAGCTATACTGCAGAACACATGATGATGACAAAAAATGTAGACTTTATAAAATTAAGTAATTAACAAATCTTTTGAACTCTGAATTTTCCAAGGCAGTTTCATATTATACTAAATCATAGTGGGATCTGTGTACTCACAGCTATTTTATGTCCAACCATACTAAATACTAGAAATTTACTTTTAGTATATTATGCTAAATAACAGTAAAAGTCTAAAAAATCTGAATTTAAATTTATATTTTAATACCTTTTTATACTTCTAAAAAATACACTTGAGTGGTTAGAGGTATGAAGCTGAATATTTGTACAAGTGGTAATTTTCCTAATCAATTCAAACAGGCGCTGAACTCTGGAATTATATTTCTAATATTAGAGGGCTATTCATAGGCAGCCTAACTTTAAAAAAAACAAGCAGCAATTTTATGCTTTTAATATAATGAGACTCAGATGCCAGTTCAATCAATCTATCAGATTTTATTCTTTTTATATAAAAATAATCCCAATTAGACCTTTAAATGTAGACTTCTTTAGACAAGATAGGAATTTCAAAGAGCTCTGTATACGCCTCAACAGCAGAAATCTTGGTAAGTTTATATAATATGTGATTACTGAATAATGAAAACATATGTCCTGAGAAGTAGAAAAGAAATTTTTTAAACCCCATGTATACAGCAGTGCATATACTGCTTTTCCTGTTGAAAATCAATAGTGGGGTATATGGAAGTGGTAATGTCATTACCATGTAATACCTCCTAGTCATGAAAGTTCAGGCTTTCAGCTCAGGTTTGTGGGGTCAGAATATATCTAAGACATAGCCTTCTTGGAATGAAGGTGCTGATTCATGTAATGTCTTTCTCTAACATCAAGTAAAGCACCCAAGATATAAGTGTTTTTGATGTTGATGATAATTGATACACATTAAATTTAGCTTGGAATTAAGGCTTATTAAGAAAACTGCTCCTCATCACTTCTTCTAACTTCTTGAGAATTCAGTATACACTGTGGAATATTTATGTTCTTTTCCTGGCTCAGTGAGGATATAGCTCAGTGGCACAAGTGCCTGTCTGGCAAGTGCAAGGTCATGAGTTTGATACCAGGTTAAAAAAAATTCTAGATTTTAATATTGTACACATCATTAGGCAAGTTTCTTTAATGAGCTAAGTAGTTGTGTCTTACTTTAGATTAAGCAATTACTTGAACTTATAGGTATTTTGTAACATAATTCTGATAGAGCCCTGAAAGTAAAGCTAATATATCTGGCATCTGAGTCTCATAATATATCACTGTTTGTAAATAGGTGACAAAACTATGAAATGATTTGACTTGCTAATAATAACAATCCTCTGAAAATAAAGAAAATGGTAGACAAATCCTTTAAGCCAAAGGGATCTGAATTATCCTATTAAAATTGGAGTGTTCTGAATTCATTCTTAATAGGTAGGGTAACCCAAACATACGTGTTAAAATAAAGTCTTTTGCAAAGGATACTTGAACATGTAATTTTCACCATTAGGCTCTGAAGTATTAATCCTACATTTCAGATGGCACAACTAATCTCCCAGGAATTCCAACAAATGACTTTTTCAGCATCATAGGATGGTAAACTGTCAGGTACTTGAACCCTGGTCTGTGTTACTTTCAGGAAAAAAGCTGCCTACCATCCACTAGCATGATCCATGGATAAGGCTGGCAGATTAAAGATGAACACTTAAAAAGGGAAAGCTGGGCCTGGCAGGATGGCTCAGTGGTCTAAGGCACCTGCAGGAAAGTTTAGGCGGCTGCAGGGACCGCGGTTTGATCCCCGGCACCACATGCTGCGCCAGCCCTGCCCTTGGGGCAGGCTGAGCCGGCCATAAAAATGAGTGAATAAACAAACAAAGGTTCTGAAACAAGAAAATAAATAAGTAAATAAATAAATAAAATTAAAAAAAAAAAAGGGAAAGCTTTCCTCTCTTCTGTCTTTTTTGATTCCTTTCATTAAGTCTGTGTTACCACATACTATCACTGTGTTCTTTTCCCATTATTCTCATTCCTTGCCCCAAAGTCATGCCAACTAAATGGGGTAAGTACAAAGTGTACTTGCAGTGCAAATTCATCAAGACAGCTACTTACGCTTTTATTATGAGGAAGTGCTAGAACTCTCATTGTTCACAGTACCTAGGAATTCACAGACACAGACCACTGTGATAGGGTATGCAGTTTTGTAGGCTTTTACTGACTTACAAAAAATTGTATAAGTGTAACCATTGGCCAGATTCCCAACTACTGAAATATAGTAGTTGCTGATTTTCCCTAAAGATGTATTTTTTCTTTGAATTTTTATAGATATAATGATGTTGTATACATAAAGTCTGGGTGGCCAGCATCATCATGAAGTATCAATGTATTTAAAAAGGAAAACATAGAAAAAATATATTTTGTATTTAGTACAGGGTCTACTGGGTCTCACTATCTCGAAAATATATTTTTTAATCGTGTACTATTTAAAATATCTAGTGGGCCAGAATGCAAGAGTGAACAGAAATTTTTCATTCTTTGGAATTTTTTAAATAATGGAAATGATTTCCTGTTTATATAATCATGAAAATATTGTTCCTAAGTGCCAGAAGTTCCTCTGGTCTGTGTCTTTAGCTGCTAAGGAAGTATAGGATCTGGGAATTAAATACTTGAGTAGCTGTGACCTAATGAGCTTCAGTACAATTTTGGAGTTGATCAGTGAATTATTAAGTAAAAACAGAGAAGGTAGGGAATAGGATTATGTTCCAAAGACTTCCTTAAGAATGTATTTTTCTAGTTATAATAAAAGTTAAGAGAAACTTACGTGATCATAACTTATTTTTAGTGTAAACTTTGCATATGTGGCATTGATCTAGATTTTCCCATAGTTGCTTATTCTGCCTCCCAATTTCAATTACATCATTGTCTTTTTACTTCATAGACCAAACTGCAAGCTAATATATATATATATACATATATATGTATATATATATGTATATATATATATGTATATCCTTAAAACAATTATTGTGCTAGTCATACAAATTATTTTTAATTTTTATCATTGTAGCTGTATTTAAAATATTTTTTTCCTCTTTTTCCTTTCTGGTCCTTGCATTATGGTCTATGCTGACAACACCAAGCAGGTTTTTGAATTAGAAAAAAATGAAGCAAGGAAAGGAGTGACTGCTACCTTAATTTAGACACATGAGCGGGCCTAAATTAATATAGCAGCCATGTTCAGCCATGTGCCTCACTTACTAATCATGAAAGGCGCAAGTCAGTGATACGTAAATTTGCTGTTCAAAATAACTTCTTGCACTGAAAGAAAGCATTATATTTTTACCATGAACTCTCCATCCAGAGACTAGCTATATAAAGAAAGAGGCAAATAAACTGTTTACAAATGTGTTAGAGGGTTGATATTCTTTGTATATAAAAATTGTTTATAAATCAATAAAATAATAGAAAATTAAAAAGTTGTAAGACATGAACAGTTAATAATGAAATGATGCTTAGCATGATTAATGATCAATAAGATTGAAATAAGATCACAGTGAAGTATATTCTCTCTCACGCATTGGCAAAGATTTTTAAAGGCTATTAATGTCACCATTATACATTTCTCATAGTGTTAACAGATGAACCTTTTAAGAAACATGGTTTAGCAATATGTTTAAAAACTGTAAAGGCTATATCATTTATTTTGGTAATTTTTATTTGTATTTCTAGGAATTTATTGTAAGTAAAAATTTAAATTTATGTGTATGTATATGTGGAGAAAAATATGACAGTCTCAATGGCCATCACAGTCTTTGAAGACTTACATATAAATACCTTCAATAATTATTAAAATAATATAGTACATAAAGTGGAAAAATGTTATACATGACCACAGTAGGTTTCTTTTTTAAATATATTTCCAATATTTTAGAAAGTCTGAAAGAACATATATTAAGTGATAACCATAAACATTTTTGGGTGGACAGAGTATGAGAGATTTTGTTTGTTTAGTCTTTGTTTTTAATTTTTTTAAAATTATTTATTTATTTATTTATTTTTTCTTGTTTCAGAACCTTTGTTTGTTTATTCACTCATTTTTTTATGGCTGGCTCAGCCCGCCCCGAGGGTAGGGCTGGCGCAGCATGTGGTGCCGGGGATCGAACTGCGGTCCCTGAAGCCGCCCAAGCCTTCCCGTGCAGGCGCTTTAGACCACTGAGCCATCCCTCCAAGGCCCTGTTTTTAATTTTTAAAGTAATGAGCATGTTATTATTTACATATGTGGAAAGTAATGAGAAAGGTACACAGCAGTGCTTGTAGTGTGATTTGATCCACTTGTGTGTCCTAAAAACAAGTTATATTAAGCAAATGTCTTTCTTATGTGGACTGTTAGAACCAAATATAGATATCTTTAATTCAGGAGTAATACTATCACCCTGTGTTTATTAGAGTGCTTATTATAATCAGACTGATGCTCAACATTAAATCAATCAGTTAATGAGCAGTAAGAGAATTGTTAAATGAAGAGAATTCCAAAGTTTGAGAGAGCTATTCAGATTTAAAAATGAGCTGAAACTATGTTAAAGGGAAAGGATTTTCATTCATTACTGTATCACATATAATTCCTTTTGTCATTTTTTGATTCTTGTTTTTTGCTATTAGTCTTATTGTCTTACATCAGGTACATGAACAGAGTATTTCACTCAGATTTTATAAATATGCAGCAGGTAATATAATTACTAGGGGTTTTGTAAGAGTGAATTATATAATTTTAAAATATCTGTTCTTTCAGAAGTTGTTTAATGAGAACCCAAAAGTGTAAATAACTTAAGTTCAAAATAAAAGATAGTAGCAATTAAGGAGGTTTGCAAAGGGAAAGGATGAGGTAACCTAAAGATGAAGGGAAGAAGGAAAGAGAGGTCAAAGATGGGAATAAAAAAAATCAAAATGCCCTCCTGTCATGTACCTGCTCCCCCAGTGAATATAATCACTATGTACTGCAAACGTGGACTAATAAATTTTTAAATTAAAAAAGTTAATTTGGCTACAGAGTAAGTTGAATTAAATATTACCAGAAGATTTACCATGAAAAATAGTAAGATCTTACTCCACTTTATTTCTCTTTCCAGAAACAGCTACTCTTAATACTTTTAACTACTCATTTGATAATTATATGTTCAATTTTAGGTGTCATGCAGGTCTTCATCTTTGCAAGATGAAATTTATTTCTGGAAATATGCACATATTATTTGCAGTGAGATATGCTAGTGTGCCTAGACATTCAAAGTGTATTTACACTTATAATTAAAAATGAGACTCTGGTACATATTAATAAGATCACTTTGGTATGGTTTTTGAGGAGGCTCTAAAGATAACTCTAAAGGAAGAACTTTAAAAAATGTTTTCATCAGTACTGATTTTATAAAATTCTTTCTTATAGCTATAGTTCATTTATGTTTTACCTCTTCATCTCAACTCTGCCTTCCACTGCTTCCCCAAGTCCCCAAATCTCCTGTTCTCTTTCTTCAAAGAATATACCACAAAATTTCTTTTTAGGGTGAAATCTGAAGGAAGTACATACATGTGGATAGTGAGATTGTTTACATGGGATAGTAGTGGTTCTGTATTTACACTTTCATTTTATTCCTCAATATTCTCCAAGAGTTCTCTGTGTTTGTCTTTCCTGGAACCTCTCCTTTTTAGCCTCTCCAGGGTGAGAGGCTTTCTTCTCATTGCCATAGACTCTGCTTCTCATTCACTCCTTACAAATTTTGCTGGCCTCTATTTCTTACATAGGTTAGGTGCAGTTCTGCCTTGGAATCTTTGCCTTTTATATTCCTTCTGGCCAGGATGTATTTATTACAATGTACTACTCCAAAGTACAATCCCCAAGTCTCAAGAAATTATATTAATTAGTAATGATAGGTTGGCAGTGGTGGTTCTGCAGTTGGCTGGGTTCAACATTACAAATTTCATTTCAAGATCAGGTAAATACCTATGTAGCTTTCATAGTAGAGAGCAGAAACTCTAGAAGGAATGACATCAACCCTGTAAAGTGCTTTCACAGGTTCTTCTTAGATATAACACACCCCACATAAACTCAAATTACATAGATCCCAAGCCTCCCAAGTCCTAATTCAATATTTCAGGGAAGTTTGATGAGGCTATGAGGAAAGAAATAAACTGCTACTTTCCTGCTATTCATACAACTTGCTCCCTTATTTGCTTATGTATTAATATCTACTACTTAAAGTTTTCTAGCCCTTTTACTTCCTGTTTTCCTTCCCTGATAGTTTTTTCTCCACAGTATTTCATACCACCTGACATACTAATTTACACATTGTATTCATTAGGATAAATTTCTCTGATCATTCAAGGTAACACTCAAATTATGATCACACCCAATTTCCAATTTTCTGTCTTTCCTTATGAGTATATTTGTGAGTTCATTGATGTTTCTTTCATTGCTGTTCACTCAGTACCAAAATGTGCCTGACTCACAGGAAGTACTAAAAAATATCTGAATATTCTTTTATTAATCCAGAATTTCTCCGTCTCAGTATGATTTCCACTGTTTCAGAGTTTGTTGAAGTGATTTACCCTCTGGTTATATTTGCTTCCATTATCTATGACTTTATGACTTATTTGTTTACTACCACTTAAAAGAACTAGGGAAGGAGATAAACACCTTTTATGAACTTGGCTATTTTTGAAATAGAAATTCAACTACTTAAATACTTGCTAATAAGAATTCTTGACTTAATTATTGCATTTCCTGAAAACTAGCTACTGGATACAGATTTGGGATTTTTTAACAAGTAGGAATAGAGTTAGATCCTCTGTAAATGTTAGAGTAAATAAATTGCTTAGTGTTGAAACTATTATGTGTTTTTGGTTGGTGATGTTATCTTTGTGAATAGGTGGTAATTGCTTGTCTTTTATTTAAAAAATGCTGATTGAATCAGGTCTTCTACAATTGTGAATGTAGGAATCTATGTGGGATCAAAAACATTTCCTATACTAAATACATGTGATATTTATAATTTATAGTTGAGGAATCTATTTTTGGCATGGGTTCTGATCTTTTAATACAAAAAGCAGCTCTATTTAGTGTAGCTGTAATCAGCCTGCTCTGTCAATAGCAATTATTTTCAATCAGTTACGCATCAATTCTATGGCTTCTGTTCCAGTGAAATGTTCATGCATTGTATTTTTGCCTTTACTGCTTGTGACCTCTCCAACCCAGGTCTGTGCAGCAGGTGCTTGGGTATTATGTTATATATTCTTTTCCAACTCAGCTGGAGTATTGCAAGGGTAATCTTATTCCTATTACTTGTATGAGATGCTGATGAGTATTATTTTTAGTATTTTATATAATAATACTTAGTTCTGACGTATCTTGAGGGAGTCATAAATATGTCAAGATCATCAGTACTGAACAAAATGTTTTGAAATTCCACCTATAGCATTGAAATCTCCTTATACACTATGTGAAAATGATGTTACTACCATGTACCAGATTATTATTTTGTATTAGACATTGTTAATACAGTATAAATACCTGAATGCACTAACATTTTTCACTGCAAATATATGTATATTTCCAGAAATATCTTTCATTCTGCAAAGGTCAAGATCTGTATCACAATGAAAATGATATGATACAGATCTCAAAATGTTAAATAATGTTCCAAAGGACTTACTTTGAAAGAACAAGAAACTTATTTAAGGGCTGGAGACATGGCTCAGTGGCATAAGCACATGCCTGTCAGGCATGAGGTCCTAAGTTCAATCCCTCATACCAATATATGTATATCTATATCTATATATATATATATATATATGTATAGTTATTATATAATATGTTATATATTTTATATATATATTAAAAGGAACTCTGCCTTATCGCTGTACTTTTTTTTTTTTTCTTTTTTGGTCTTTTTGAGACAGGGTCTTGCTATGAAGTTCAGGCTGGCCTTGAATTCACTTTTGTAGCCCAGGCTGGTCCTGAACTTGCACCACTGCCCCTGCCTCAGCCTCCAAGTGCTGGGATTACAGGTGTGTGCCACCATGCCCAGCCTTTGGTATACTTGTTAATGCCTCTTTTGTTTTATTTTATGCCCTAATCTTTTTTTAAATCCTCACATCAATCAAGATGACTGTATAAATCATCTCTCTCATGGCATTATCATCATATACTTAATTGAAACATACTTTATATAACAAAATAAAAGGAGACAGATTCTTGTTTCTTCTCATTAAACCAAAGTGTCACTTGTCTCTAAAGCAAAGAGGACATTGAGTGTGATGACTTAAAACATGGAGCCTCATATAGTAAAATCCCAGAATGTTGTGAGAGAAACCTTAGACAACTGATAAAGATAATTAATCTTTAATTCAATACTTCTGATTTGGAAGAGAAACTTTCAAGACCTGGGGAAAAAAGCCCAGGAAAAATTCTAGCTAAGTATTAAGTCAATCAGCATTAGTTCCACTTTATCCTATCCACATGACCCTGAAATCTGTGGATAATCTATGGGATCTTTCAGTTTTAAGATGCCTAATACTTCTGAAATGTTTCTAGTACAACAGTATGGTATAGTTGAAATTGCATGTTTAAATGTCAAAAAACTGAAAATTAAAACTTGGCTCCACATTAGGCTAAACTTTCCCATCTATAAAATGGATGCAGAACATCTAAATAACAGAGGTAAATAGTAAGTAGAATCACTATTTGTAAAGATTCAAGCACTGATCCAGCACGTAAGGAACACTTAAAATGTTACATTATTTTTCTCTGTCTTAAAGATTTATCTAGTGTGTGTATCTCTGTGTTAGGATTTATATGTATGTAACGTACTGTGTCAGAAAGGAAAATACTAAGGACTTATGATATAGCCCTGTGATAGATTACTGCCTCACCCATGAGGGACTGTGTCCAATCCTCATTATCACTAATAAAAAAAAAGAAAGTAAGAAAGATAAAGAATCAAAAGCCAAGTAACTAATCTCAAGTATTTTATTTGGGATACAACATAAGTACATGTTCCCAAAGGTATTTATAAAGTAACTTTACCAAATGAGTAAGTAGATACTGCATACAAAAGTTTAAAGTAGAAAAATGATTAGCTTTGCAACAATGTGAAAGAAATGAATTTGAATCCCCTTTCCAAAACTGTCCATGGAAGAACTATTAAGACATTGTTTTGAACTTCCCAAACTGTGATTAATAGTTCTTAATGGATAAGTTGGGTGGTTTCTCCGACTATAAAGATCATTAGCCTTTATTGCCCTGATAGTGATGAATATATGTTTGTTGAAGTTATCTGTATTTTCTTCATAGATAGCACTATGGAAAAGGAGCTCCTCCCTTTCTGCCATATTCATGATCCATAAAGCCTCTTTTGAAGTCAGGTTGCATATTGCCAAAAGTAGAGCTGGAAAGTAGGTCACACTCCTAAGAGAGACACTGAAATCAACATCTGAAATTGAAAAGCTGTTCTCCTTTCGTATTAAGTTTTTAGGTTATCACTAAGAAAAAAAGCACACTAAAATTAGATGAAATGAAAGAAACCTGGGTTATTCAAAATATAAAGACTGCAGAGTGAAGGCTACAGTTTTTCTTTTGACATTTTCTTCTATCAATATTTTAAAAACGGAAGTTGGTCTAAATAATGTTGGGACTTATGATCTCTGAGAATTGATCAGCTTCACTGTTGTGTTTTGCGTCTATTACTTGTGCCCTTGAGCCTTATGTTTCCATAACTTTATCTTCAAAAATCAGTTAGAGTGGACTTTTATGTTTCACAACACAATCAACCCCATGGTTTGATTTTGCAGGGTTCATTTTTTCATAGGCAGTTGCATTAGCCTTTTCTATAAGTCAGTGTGTAAGCATTCAGGTTTTTAAATTTAGTCTTGTCAAGGAAGCTGCTACAGCATTAAGTTCAAAGAAAATTTTTCTATACAACGGAAAGTATCATAAGTTACTAGTATTTACTTTTTAATGGAAGTAGTTTTGGAAACAGAAGTTAATAGATTTTCAATTTCAGGGGCAGGGGACAATGCTTTCAAGAGATTTAATCAAACATCTGGCAAACTTCCAACTTTTAAAATATAGGACTTCCAGATGTATTTCTTCAAATGTCTAATGTACAGTTGTTTTTTTAAATCTCCTTTGACGAATTATGGCAAGAAAAATAGATCTTGGAAGCATATTACTTTCACATTAATATGTTTATGTTACATTGTGACATGGAGCCCACTGATAGTTCATATACAGAAATTGTGCATACATTTATATCTCAGTTCCAGTTCGGTCATAGAGAACGATGCTTTCCTGTGTCCTAGAGCAGACAGTTTCTGTCCTGTAAGAGATTAATGGTCTGCCTCTGTTGTCAAATTTCTTGGGTTGGAATCCTGGTTCTTTAAATACCAGGGTGATCTAATTTATTTCAACCTCAGTTAGCCTGTTTTCTTGGTATAGAATGGAGATTGATACTTACATAACTATTATAAAGGTAACACACCACTAGGAATACTGACATTGCCTTGGTCACAGTGTCTTCACCATCATCACTATTATTAATGATTTTTGAAAGGTTTCCTTTTATTATCTCAGTAATAAATATTTTGTAAAGTAGGGTTTTGTATATTCTGACTAAACATTCAGAAGGAAATACTTTCATTTGGAAATATCAGAGTAACATACAACTTTCATTAAAATTACTATAATGATACACATTTCATTTGACAATTAATTAAACATCAATAATATGATAATTATAGATTAGGTGTAGCTACCTGAATTGATTTTTTTGCCAACAACTATTGAAAGAACAACCATTTTGTAGTAATTATTACTATGTTATTTGAACTTCATGAAATTCATCAGACATTTTTATTTGTAGTTTTATGGTATGATTTACTTTGAGATATCTCTAAATTTAATAATAAATGCTATAATGGGTCTCTTTTTCCAGTATGTTGTATATTAGTTTATTCTGATATACTATATTTTGAATAGTAGAATAAGAAATGATACAATGGGGTCCTTTTCTTTGAATCAAAGTGACAGCCAAAATTAGACTTTCAATTAAGCTTTCTAGCTTCCCACCTGTGTTCTTGTATTGGTTTCTTAGGTAGGAACATTTTCTCTGCATGGACAGAAACAGTTGATAAACTCAACTCCAACAGAGAAATAAATTACATACTAGGTATAATAAGACATAAACATCAAGTAAATTTTCTTTTGCTTGTTAAAATGTGGCATTATGAAGTAAGAGTCAACAATTATTTATTGCTAATTCACTAATGTTGGCTTATGATGCATACATAAATTGCAATGTGACTAAATTGACTAGAATTATAAGTTATTTAACATATTCACTCTAATGCACATGGATGAGAATAACTGTGATAATGTACCAGGGAATCCTTTGTGCTTTAGTGTGCATGTTGGCATCTGTTCTGCAGCCTAGTATAAATATGTCTCTTTGAACTTAATGAAAATTACCTTTGCTCACAATGAGTCTCTTAGAGACTCAGAAGGTCAATCCTCAGATGTATTAAAGCTCCATTACTGCCAGCTTTTTGTTACTAATTTCTAGGTATATATTCTTCTGAGAGTTCCAAGATCTTTTCAAAGCTGAGTTGCCTTGCTTAACAAACATAGTACAAGTAGTACTCTGTAATGCTTGTTTTACATCATTGAAATATTTCTGTGTTTTACTTTCTCACATATTTGTTTGATGTTGGTGTGATACTATAAAAACCATACTTGTAAATAATAATTTCACTGTTTTCTGAGATATTTTGAAGAAAATATTTTACGGAGTTTTATTTTTATGCGTATTTTATTTCAGCAATCATTGTTAAAATAACTAAATATCTGTCTAGAATAAATGTCATGTCTGAGAATAAAAAGGACAGAATCAAATCAATAAGAGAATAAAAACAAATACTTAGGGAGACTATGAATATATTGTCTGTACTTCAGTTACAATTTTTGCACCAGAATCAGAAGACAGAAACATTTGAAATAAAAATACATAGCTTAAGATAACAGGTATATTTACTAAACCTGTAAAATTTTCTTTAACATATTTCTCCTTGCCATCTTTTTGTCTCTAGTTCATTGCCACCACTGTAGTCCAGTCCCTCCAATTGAGTTTTGTTTTGGCTAATGAAAAGTTTAGATTAATCTGAATTTACCCTGCTTTATCAATCTCTCTGTATAGAAATTTATGAAGATCCCCTTTTTTTCTTCTCCATCAATGCCAAATCTCCATGGCCCTGGAGAGCACCTGTGTATTGGTGTGGCAAAAATGATAAGACCTTTCTCTAGCTCTGCCCAAAATGTTAAAATCCTAACTATTCTTTACCCAGGCTATTTGTAGTAGCTGTGTCTGTAGCAAGGAAACATGAGAGGTAAGGTGTTTGCCAAAAGCCAGGTTTCTGCCACTGACCCTAAATTATTAAAGTCCCTAGGCAGCTTCAGTGGTCCTCAGTTGTAATGAGCCAGCTATATGAACAGCATCTGTTTGGGCCCATGGAACTTGTGAGCCTAGGAACTAATGTCCATTCTGTTACTTGTGCTACTTACAGTGCTGTGAAGTTTTGCCTCTGACCCAAGAATCTGATGTGTTCTGTCAGCCTTCATGACTACAGTGAACTAACTTAACAGACTGTAATTAGCACAAAGTCAAATCCTAGACCAGAAAATCGTTTATGAGAAGATAGAAACTATTGCATAATATAAATGAATGTGTTTTGAGCTTGTTAAATCAGGCTGCTATGCATACTACTGTCCAGAACATGTCATACATATATCTAAGCCTAAATTATTCACTTGTTACGCATTACAGAAATTCATTTTTTCACAGCATCATGGCAGAAATACAGTAACAATAACTGATAATTTCTTCAAATTATATTGAGAAGTCTTAAGGTATTAAAAACTGGTTGGACTCTTGCTTCCACTGAAAAAAATGAATAGAGAGTACACTTCTGCTTCCTTTTCGGGAGGCTTCTGAAGAGAACTTCAATATACAATTCAGTATAACTTTTATTTACCCTACTTCCATCTCCTGTCTCCTTCTTCATTGTTCTTCTGAATTTCATTTAGTAGAAATTTCAGAATATAGCACTATTAAATGTGGGCAAAAGCATTAGGATGTTTTCAATTTTTAATCCTAAGTAAAGCCTCTACATTTACAAGGTAGACAAAATTATATAGAAATGACATATGACTTCTGAAGAACTAAGTAGAAAAAAATGAGATTAATCAGCTTGTTATTTAAGATTAAACTTTTGTACATTTAAGTAGCCCAAGTTCATGTTTTAAGTGACAAAAGATTCTGGCCACATGGATCAGCCATCAATACGAAAGATACTTGACCATTAACTCTCTTTTTCTATGACAGTCACAGTAAAAGAAGATTTAGCAAAGACTAGTTCTTATTCACCAATAACTATCCTATCTTTGTGGGCAGGTCATATTTTCCATCCCTTTACATCTAAGTATAGGCATACGGCTAGTGGAGTATGAACAAAAGGGATATATCAGACCCAGACTGGGGCCTGGGTTCAATACACAGTAAAAAAGAGAAAAAGGGAAGGAGGAAGAACATTACATTTTCAAATCTTACTGATATTGAAAAACCAAGAAAAACATTTCAAGAAAGAAATCCTCAGTGGTCACAAAACCCAGTGATGCAAAGTGGTGTCAGGAATGATGAGACGACCTCATTTAAGATGGCCGTGGGGACTTTTAGTTGTGTTCTGAGATGAGTAAATTTCAGTGAGTATTAAAAATGAATGGAAAGTGAGAGAAAAACAAGGAATTTGGGCTCTTGTTTAGAAAGAGAATATATAGATGTGAATGACAGTAACTAAGAGGTCAATAGTTAAGCAGGACAAGGAAGTGAAATCTTTGGAAAAGATTGGTTTGTTTGTCAGGGATCTATGTAACGGAAAAAAAAAATTTTGCTGATTTTTTGAAAAAGGAATTTAGAAAATTTAAGAGAAAATGCTAGGTAAGAGTGACCAGCAGTTAGAAAAATAATGAGAACAATTTAAAAAAAGATTGCAGGGGCCAGGAAGATATCTCAGGGGCACAAGTGCCTGCCTGGAAAGTGCAAGGTCCTGAGTTCGATCCCTGGTTCCAGAAAGAAAGAAAGAAAGAAAGAAAGAAAGAAAGAAAGAAAGAAAGAAAGAAAGAAAGAAAGAAAGAAAGAAAGAAGGAATTGCAACTGTTTCACATGTGTAATTTAGCAACAGACAACTTAGAAACTAATACCAAGAATCATTTAACTATTGCCCTAGATTAAGAAAGATGGTTAAATTAGTGTAGTGTGCAATTGTGTATAGGTATTGTATATATTCATATTAATATGGTTATCTATATCTATCTACTTTTTTTTTGGCGGGGTCAGTGTTTGAACTCATGACCTTGTACTTGCCAGGCAGGCACTTGTGTCATGGAGCTATCTCCCTGGCCCCCTATATGTACACTTTTAAAATAAGTATATAAAATTCATTTGGTGAATTGTCTTATTTTTGAATGATTTGTAATGAATTGCCTAAGAAACAGAACAAATAGTAATCCAAGTTCCTTATAATTGTATTTTAGATTTAAGGTGTGTGTATGTGTTAAACTGGGAGCTTCCAAGTCTTCTGAATTGAAAGGACAAGAAAAAGAAAAGGACTTCAGGGAGAAGTTCTAAGAAAATCAGTTATTCAAAAAGTAGAGATCTTATTAAATCCAGCAGAGACAAACCATTATCCTGAACATATAGGTGATTTCTTATATTTGTTTCCATGTGAATTAATATGTGCTTTTGGTCAACAGTTATATACTTTTAAGTTTGTTCTACATAGATTGATAAGACTTTAAAATTTTGGCGTAGTGGAGCTGAGGAGATAACTCAAGGGCACATGTGCCTACCTGGAAAGTGCAAGGTCCTGAGTTCCATCCCCAGCTTGAAAAAAATATATATATCAGCATAGTATGGATAACCATAGCATAGAGTAAAGATTAAACACAAATGTCATATTTAGGTAAACAAACAAAATACACAAGCTGACTAAATTTTAATTGCCTACACCTGGTTTATATTGTCTCCATAATGTTTTTTATATTTTATTAATTTGAGTGGGAAAGAAATAGCAGTGAGACAGTTTTAAAACAGGTAAGATTGTTATAATAATTAATACATTGCATATTGTTATCTTCATAGTAGTTATTCAGAGTACAAGATGCAGACATGATATCTTGTCTAATGTCTACACAATGTTTATCATATTATGATGGACTTTATTACTTTCAAACAAAATAAAATGGACACTACATAAAAAGAGGATAAAATTTGTCTTAGATTCCAATGCTACTTGAAACTCTCAGATGTCCAGTAATCATAACACCCTGGAATTTTTAAAGTATGAGTCAGAATGACAACTGTATTTCAACCTGGTGATATCTTAACCTACCTAACCCCCTACTTAGGCCATTATGAACCCTAGAAAATGTAAAATAACAAATTTGTTATTTTAAGTGCCAAGAATAAAAAATAATTGGTTATTCACTAGTAGAAAAAGAATATAGTGACAAAGAATACAATTAAAAGACTACACAAGAATTTCAAAACTGTAGAAAAACAGCTGTAAATACCATTTGTTTTGTAAGTACTATGTACTGAACACTACTAGAAATTTTTCTATTTGCCACTGCAAGTTTTATGACAAACTTAGAACTCATTGAAATTTGGGAAACAAGTTTCTTCTCAGGCTACTCTTTGCTTTGCCTGGTGTAGTTGTCATTTAGTAACTGAGTTCTTTCTACATAACATAATCAGCTGAAGAGATAGCTCAATAGCACCTGCCTGGCAAGCATAAGGTACTGTGTTTGATCACTGTACACAAAAATATAGTAATAGTAAATAAATTTACCATAATCATTCCCAAAATCTCTTCATAAGATAAATAGAATAAGGCATAGCATTATATTATACAAGTTTTTAAGCAGAGAAGTTATTAAACAGAACTTGACCTACACTTTAATCTTGTTTTAAAATTTTATACATTGTTTTTGTTTTTTTCTTTTAAAAAGGTCATTTTAATCACTAGTTTTATTTAGCTGAAAAATTGTGTATTTTAGAATTTCTAAGTAGTCACTAGTGTTGATTGAATTGATTATAAATTCTTTCTAGACTATATTCAAGAAATATTGTTGGCCAGGGAATGCCAGACATAGTTTACTCTAGTTATTAATGCTGGTATTTATAGGTGCATAAGTATATGAGCAAATATCTACTTTAAAGTTAATTCTTTTGAAGACATTTATATAGAAAAGTACTTAAAAGCATATGGCCTACAGCTATCTATGTTTTCAAAGAGTTGTTCAAGGTCACAGAATCCAAAATTATCATTCAAAAATCCATTATATTTCTATATTCTAGCCATGAATGATTTGTAAACAAACACAAGGACATGATCAGTCAGTAGTAAATTTTGTCTGAAGATAGCAGATTTATTTGCACTACAGGCAAATACAATTTTTGATGTGTATAGGCTAATACTATAGATGTGCATTTAGAATTTTTACCCTCAAGTTAAAATCATAGTGCTCTGGTTTCAGATATATAGCTGATTCATTTCTGAATTGACCTGAGAACAGCTTGTTTAATATGCTACTTTGAGTTTGAAAAAAATGTGAGAAAGTTTTGCATTCAATTATTTAAGTGTATGAACCACCATGCCAGTTTCTGCTGCTGTGTATTGCACAACAGATACTGACTTTTCAAAATAAACACAAACTTTCCACACAAATGAATATTTTTTCTTTATGGATCAAATTTGGTTAGATTAATACAGGCTTTTGTCTTCTAAAGGAGTATGTGATTTATTATTTTCATAACAAATTGGTTTAAAAGAAAAATAATTATAGTAGCATGAAATTCATAATTCAGCTCTTTCCTGCTCTCATGGGCCATAGTTCTAATTATTTTTTCTAATGGTAATTGATAACCAGGTGAATTCCCTTGCTCCTGGAGCTGTATAGAAGTTTTTCTTTTTCTTACCTTTCTTAGAAATAATAGGTGAATTTCTTAAGTTCAAATCTATGTCACAATGATGTGCTGATTTTGTATATAAATAAAAACACCATACAGATGTGTGTCAAAAGTGGGGCTGGCCAAATAGCTCAGCTGATTAAAGCACCTGCAAGCAGGAGCAAGGGCCCAGGGTTCAATCCTGGACCTGCCCTGCTGGCCTGGCCCCTGGTATACTCTGAGACGGCAATGGAGACTGGTTGTTGTGGTGAGTACCAGTAATCCCAGCTCTTGGGAGACTGTAAATAAGTGGATCACTATGAGTCTGATCTAGTAGTGAGACCCTGAACACCCTGTAGACCCTTCCCCACAAAAAAATGCGTTTCATTTTGTATTTCAGATTTATATCAGAAAATTGTGGCAACTCATTAGCACTTGAAGCATCTAAAATTTAGGAAATATAATTTGTAGTTTGTAATTTAAGGTTAAATAGGTCATCATTAGATATGAAAGCAAATATCAGTCAGTAGAATGTTTCACATATTTCAAAGTGGCATCTGTTGCAGAGAAATACAACTCACTGTCCTTCAGAGAAGTGACATCATGATAGAAAGAGCTATAATATTTTGTCTTTAGTATATGTGTAAAGAATTGACTATGCAGATTTTTCCCAAGGGAAAGTTTCAGGAATCTAATAGTTTTCTTTGGTATTAAAACCTTAGATGTAACCCTGGTCCCGCAAAAAAAAAAAAAAAAAAAAAAAAAAACCTTAGATGAAAAGAATTGTGCCATTATAAATTACCATGCTTTATAAGTGATTTTACAACAATACTTCTTCATGCTGCTATATTTGCATGTTGAGTTTTAATTAAGAGATAACTGTCACCACAGGTTGGCTGCAGAAGGCTATGATCTCCAGCAGAGAGATAAATGCCAGTGCCAAGTCCTACAGGTTGAATAGGAAATGGGGGTTGATAATGTAAAATAGGCTTGAAATTAAAATCATAAACTATACTTTTTTCTGATTTAATGAATAATATACACATTTAAAATTATAGTGACTTTAACAATAATTTCCTACTATTTTTAGTGCTTTAAAAAAAAAAAGAACCTTGCCGGGCGTGGTGGCGCACGCCTGTAATCCCAGCACTCGGGAGGCTGGGGCAGGAGGATCGCTGCGAGTTCAAGACCAGCCTGGGCTACAAAAGTGAGCTCAAGGCTAGCCTGAACTGCATAGTGAGACCCTGTCTCAAAAAGACAAAATAAATAAATAAATAAATAAATAAGAACCTTGATGTTGTTGCCTGAATTTGTTTCACTTTCAGCATTTTTTAATCAACATAATAATTTTATCATGGAAAGTTATTGTCCAGGATGACTTAATTTTTTGTGTTTTTCTCTGATTCTTTAGAAGTAAGATTGTCCTTCCATGTTAACAAAAGAATTTTTGTACAAAGTTGTTTAGGTCTAAGAGAAAAGATTCTTGACTTACTGTAGGAAAAGTACTCAGTTGAGAAAAAAATTTTTTTTTTCTTTTTGAGACAGGGTCTTGCTGTACAGTTCAGGCTGGCCTTGAGCTCAGTTTTGTAGCCCAGGCTGGTCTCGAACTCTCACCGATCCTCCTGCCTCAGCCTCCCAAGTGCTGGGATTACAGGTGTGCGCCACCTTGCCCGGCTTTTCAGTTGAGAAAATCTTTATATGAAATTCTAGCTCAGATTAGCTATGAAAATCTACTGACTAGGAAAATTGTATTATTAGAAAAAATGAAGCTTTTTATTTTTAAGGAGTATAAAACAGTATTAAAACAAAAAATACAAGTGATACAAAATTTCACTTAAAGTAATGAATTTCACAGTACTTGCTGTAATGCATAGTGTTGTATTCCAACTGGTTATTCATATTACCAGCTATATGCATGCAAAATTGAAAGAAGAAATATATATATATATGTATATATATATATATATATATATATATATATATATAAATTAAGAGAAAAAGAAGAAACAATTGAAAAAAGAGAGAAAACAAATTAAACATCTGCTCTTTTCTACAGACCAGCTGTCTAAACCATCTGCTTACATTCATAGATATTTCCCGCACTCTCTCTCCTGTCCTTCTCAACTTGGTAACTCTTTCATTTTGACTAAGTGCATTCGCTTTTGCTAGTATCTCTTGTACCCTGCAGATTCCATTTTCTCTTTCTAGTTCTAACTAAGATTTATTTCTCTTAAGAGTATGGTCTCTAGTGACACTGAGCATCTTGAGATAAAAAGAACTTCAAATAATTCAGCATTATGTATTCATTGAACTTACTGTCACTTTTTTATGTGTGTGGGACTAGATAGCACTTGTACCACTGAGCTATCTCCCCAGCCCCCTATTGTCACATTTTAAGTATATTTTAAATAAAATTTAAGGGGCTGGGGAGATAGCTCCGAGGCACAAGTGCCTGCCTGGCAAGTGCAAGGTCATGAGTTTGAACCCTGGTCCCGCAAAAAAAAAAAAAAAAATAATAATAATAATAAATAAATAAATAAATAAAATTTAATAGAAACTTTCTATCCCAGTTAAGCCCCACTTAATAGACTAGGGAGTAAATGTTCTTGGCATAAAGCTGTAATTCTGCTCCCGATTCACTATTCTTCCTTTTTATTTTCACTGTGTAAGTCAAGTAATTGTTGATGTTCTATCTTCATTGAAACTGGTTATAACCTTTATACAACAAATGTAGTATCTTTGCATGCAATGCCCTAAATGAAGACAACCTCATATTAAATAATTACCATTTCATAATAGAAAATGACAACATAACCTACCATTTTTTCATTAATGTATGAAAGTGACCATGTGAACAAGAACATATCCTAGCCAATTTAAAATAATTTCTGTTGATATAGTTTCTAATTTGTTTACAAATAGTTTTGTTTTCTGGATATAATAGAGCATACTTGAATTGGAAGGGGGAGGATTTCAGCTACTCTTTTTACTTTTTTACTTTAAAATTAATGCAAGATAAATTGGATAATTGAAGAGAATAGAAAATATGTTTTACTTTATCTTATCTTTATATTTCTTAAGGTTTCACTTTCCTCATATGTATCATCACATATTGACTCTAAGGGAATGTTAGTCAGTTTAAAGTGAATAATTTGACATAGTCAAAAAGGAATTGGAAAACTCAGAAGTAAAACTGATCATGCATTTGTTGTATTGTGATTTCTTCCCATTGCCCCTGATATCTATCACCTTTTTCAGTGACATGAATGAAGTTGTCATGCTTTTATGTTTATACACCTGTCTGTTAAGAGGCATTCATTACTTAGGCTTATTTGGACATGAGGAGGATGGACATGCCCACACAGGAAAGCAAACACCAGATTCACACAATTTATTGTTGTACAGAATATTTGAATGTTTTTGTTCAGTAGTGGTGCATCAAAATGTTGCTTTGAGAACCAGAATACCATGTATTAGTTCACTCAGAATAATGATTAAATGAACTTTTTCAAAAACCAAACCTGTATTTGTAATCTAGAATCTGATTCATAGCTATTTTTATTTTAAAGAGAATTGAAAGAATAGTATAAAAAAAGTAAGAAACAATGCAGAAGTTGAAAAAACAAGTTGGCAGGAATTCAATAATTGTTACATTGTGTATTATTTTCTTCAAAGTAGTTGTTCAGATTACCAGATATTAGTATGTAAAATTGGGCCAAAAAATTAAGTATTAACTGTTCCTTTCAGTCAACGAATAAAAATTAGTAGTACCGTTATCTTAGCATTATCTCTATTTTTTCTCACTCTTTTTTTCTTTCTTTTCTCATTTCCCTCATTGTAGTGGTTCCCTCCTTTTGAGCAGTTTCTAATGAACCATAGTGCAATGAAACTAGAAATTTTGATAAAAGAAATTTTTAAAAACTCCATAAACACATGGAAATTAAGTAATACAGTCCTGAACAACCAAATGGGTCACAGATAAAATTAAAGAAATTAAACAATATTTAAAATCAAATGAAAATGAGATACAAAAAAGAGAGCAGGGTTTTTTTAGTCATAGTTTTTGAAGATGAGATGAATGCAATTATCTACTAGAAAATAAAGTCCCAGAGACTAATATAATAATTTATATTGTCTCAGATAGATCACATTTTACCTAAGATTAGTATCTATACCTCATGTGTCCTAACTATATTTTTTACTACCCCACGCTGTCACTTTTTTTTTCTTTTTTGTGGGTGAAGGTTCCATAGGGTGTTCAGGGTCTCACTATAAGACTGGACTCCTAGTGACCTGCCTGTTTACAGCCCCCCAAGAGCTGGGATTACAAGTGCCTGCTACCACATCCAGTCTCAATTGCCATCTCAGCATGCTCCTGGGGTGGGGCCAGCAGAGCAGACCTGGGGATCAAACCCCTGGCCCCTGGGCCTGCTTGCAGGTGCTTTGATCCACTCATGTTTTTTGCTGGCCCTCCTGTCACTATTTTGAATAAAGAATAAATTGGTAACTATAAAATATATAAATGAAAAAAATGTATCTATAGATACATGTTCATAGGGCTGCTTTATAAAGCAGATTTTCACAATGTATTAGAGATATAATTTTTTAAAGTAAAAATAAAATCAGAAGTTATGGTAGTGATCCCAGGCATAAATTTCATTTCTATGGCCATGCTGTTGGATCTTCATCATTATTTCTAATTTTGTAGATGAGGATATGGAGTCTTAGGCAAGCTAGGTAATATGCTTGGGTTAATACAATAATACTGACCAAAACAGAATTCATGGCCTGTTTGGAAACAGTCAAGCTCTTTCCATTATAGTACAGTTTCTCTTCCTTATACTTTTTTAAAAGAGCTTCTTTATGCTCTTCCGAAATAATCACATCTATGTTTATTATTTATTGAAGTAGCTTTTTTCTTTTAAGTTTTCTTTTTGAATTCTCAACTTTTTCTGAACTAATAGTAACATCTACATATGTATAAAATAGATTTGACGAACAAAATTTAGATAATTATGTTTTAGAGATACAATATATTATCTGTACTAGTAGGTTTGAAAGCAAAAGTTTCAATCAAAAAAATAAAAGGTCGTCTAAGGTGGTAGTACAGTACAAAGTAAAGTAGGAAATGGATACTTGTTGGATCTTCTGTATTTGTTACTTGCCTTATCTTCTATAAATTTTAAACATACTTTGCATTTGTTTTAGCTTTCTGGAAAAGGACTAAAATTTCCATCAATAGAAGATAGCCTACTGTCAGCTAAAAGTAATAGATTATGAAATGGTTTCACCATGCTATCATGCCTAATTGCTGATGATCGAAGTGCTTCAGAAGAATTCTTAAACTTTACATGAAGTATGGCTTATGATTGTGTGTTTACTTACAAAAAATGGTATTTACTTACATGGACTGTTACCTGTTAAGGAAAAAATATGTACATTTAATGTACATTTTACTTCACATAGGATGTGATTAAGTGGATGATTGATGTTATAATCTATGACATGCATTAAGATAATTTAGAGGTTGTGTGAATTTTCATATATCATTTAATCTCTGAAAATAATGATCTTTCCTTTATGTAAAAATTTAAACCAAGAACTGTCCAAAATTCCTTCTAGCCTTAGTATACCTTTGTTATGTTGAAAATCAATCTTAAAATTTATTGAGATTTAAATATTCATAGTCACCATTTAAAATACCATTCTCTGTCACGCAGTAGTTTCTCCAGTCTCTGATCATAGGATTATTTCAGTAAAGGAAATTATGGATATAAAGTTTTAAAGGAAATCACAAAGTTCTGGAAAAGAATATAGTTTTCTTTATTATGTGTGGGAATATTATTATTCATTTATCAGCAAGTAACTTAGCCAAGAAGCTAAGGGAAAATGGGATCCTATTTATTCATATCAACATACTTCTTTTATTATCAGGGTTTTTTTTTTTTTCTTTTTTTTTGCAGGACCAGGGTTTGAACTCATAACCTTGCACTTGCCAGGCAGGCACTTGTGCCACAGAGGTATCTCTCCAGCCAGGATTTATTATAGTAAACAATAAACCAATTTTGAAGTATGTGATTAATTTAGCATTGTAAGTTTAGATCACTTAAAGAATTGTACATTGATTATAAAAGTTTAATATTGCTATTTACCTGCTACTCTTACTTCTTTATTACCTCATTATGTTCCTTCACTGTATCAGTGTTTATTTTCAGTAACAATTATTTGTAATTATATGTGTACAACTAAAATTCATGTTAGCTTCTGAATTTAATATTCTCTTCCTGTACTTTTCAATAAATTTCTGGGTAGATTCTAGATTCTAGTACTTTAGATAGAAGGACAAAATGTATGACCTACTGTTAAGAGGAGTGAAGTGAACATGAGAAAGTGGGGCTTTATATATGTCACAATTTTTCATCAGGATACCTCTCCAACATACTATTTTTAGAAACACTATAGATTTTAGTTGAGCTGTGTCTTTTCAGGTTTATATTAATGTATTTTCAGAAACACTGTCTTTTTCCAGAAGTAAATGTAGTTAGAAAGGTATGTAAAATAGAGAATGTGTAAATTCAAATTAGTAGCAATTAAATGTTGTAGTAGTCTGTATTGCTTAGTTTTTGCGGAGCTCCACAGAGTTAACACTGTCCACACATTTAGAATGCTAGAAGTTTATCTGTCATGGGGGTTGTCTCCAGATATTTTCAGATTTCCCTTGGGCATGGGCAGCGAAAGGTGTCCAAAATCGCTCCAAGTTGAGAAGTACTAATGTGCAGTGCAAAGTTTCCAGTGAGGAGTACTTATCCAGAGGTAGCGAAGGGATCCATTGCAGTGGCAGAAATGGCAGGACTTGCTCATAGATTCCTTATACAGGCCAAGATAAAGGAACAAATCAGAAAGAATCTTTTATTTTTCTTTTGCACACTCATTATTGATAATATTTACTGAGATGAGATGACTGGGTGATGCAGGCACAGGGAAGTAGAAATCAGAGAATTTTGATGAATTTGACCATAACATAATTTAAGTTCAAAACAGATGTTAAATTGACAGGTGGATTTGAGTTTTGATCAAAGGAGAAGCTTTAAAAGAGGTCAGAGTAGATGAGAACATTTGTAGAGTCAGTAATCATGGGGCAGAGGGGTGCTGTGGAAGTGGTTAAAAGAGAATGGGCATGCCAGGGAGCTCAGTGGCACAGTGCCTGCCTGGCAGGTGTGAGGTCCTGAGTTCAATTCACAATACCAACAAAAAGAAGAGAATGGACAGGTGAAGTAAGAAGAAATCAAGGAGATTGGCATTTTGGAAACCAAGAGAGGAAAGAATGTAAAGGAAGGATATTCACTTGTGTTGAATCCTTCTAAGACATCTGGTAAGGAATGGTAGCCATTTTTTTTTAAATAAATAATTTTAGCTATTATTTATGGCTAAATAAAATACCAGTAATAAAGGCATATATTAGGTTCTGCAAAGAAGATAAAATGCTAAAATTTGCAAATCCAAAAGACTGATCTTAGGAACTGATGAGATAGCTCAGTGACATAAGCACCCACCTGGCAAGCATAAGGTCTTGGTTTTGATCTCTAGTACCCAACTCCCCAACCAAAGACCTATCCCAGTGGTGGTAAATGTATGGCATGTGTGCTGCAGCAGGCTCACGACCACTGACTTGCTCAAGTGTGCTACAAACCTTGGCTGTATACATTCTAAAAGTCTTTACAAAAAGCAAGGGTGGGACCAGTCAGATAGCTCAGCAGACTAAAGCACCTGCTTAGGCAGAGGACAGCAGCAGGGGTTCGATCCCCTGTGCCCCCGGGGTGTGTTGAGACATGATTGAGACTGGGTGTGTGGCACATGCTTATAATTCCAGCACTTGAGAGGCTGAAAACAGGAGAATCACTAGGAATCCGATCTACATAGTGAGACCCTGTAGACCCTGTACTAAATACATTAAAAAACAAAAAGGCAAGGGTAGTCATTTACAAGACTCATGGTGACCATAAAGTAAAATCCCAATGTCAGAGGTTTAAGAATATACTCAGGTTAGGTGATCTACCATGAAGCCTCACAGGACTCTATACACAGTCATACAAAAAAGTGTTATTAAGGTTTGGGGAGATAGCTCAGTAGAATAAGTGCTTTGCCTGAAAAGTGAAAGGACCTGAGTTCGATCCTTGATACTGAAAGAAAAAAAAAAAAGGTTATTAAAGTTAGAAGATCCAAAGCAAAGCCAGTAAAGTAAAAAGACACTTGAAACAGAGTCCAAAGGAACAGGCATACGTTTCCAAGAGTCCTCTTGTAGTAGAGTCACATAGGATACACTGTAATCCCTGTGGCAGTAAGTTTTAACAATATATACAGAAGGTTGCCTGTTCTTTAGAGATTCAATGTCCAGAGTTTTGCTGGAGGCACATCATGTGGGCATCCTCTGCTAAGCACATGCCAAAATTCCAGACTCCAAGACAGCAAGCAGGTTCTTCATAAACCACACTATTGATAGGAAAAAACAGATTAAACACATTGCATCCCATGCTTATTAGTCTGTGAGTGGTGGGAACTCTTCTGAAATCCAGCTTCCCAGCCACCTGCCAGGGGCCAAACTCCCAAGCAAGCCTTTGAAAGCTGTTTCAGGCTGCTATATTAACTCCTATTTTGTACTCAGGCCAAAGACCAGGAAAAGCATAAGTTCATTGGCACTAAGTGAGCATTTCTCTGGAATGGGCATTAGGTTGATACACTACAGTATTTCTAACATTATATAGATCAGCTGAAGAGCTAGCAAATTAAAAACTTTGTCTTCAAGTATTGGGAGTTGGTGTAGTGTATAATAAAAGAGTCATAGACAATAATATTTGGCAACCATGATTACTCATTGTGGCTCAGCTCTGTACTTCCATTTCTGGTAATAAAATCCACCATATGACGATTTAATTATGTATATATGCATCATACATGTCAGCTGGAATAGTGACTACCACATAATGAACACTCAAAGACAGTGTTGGCATTGGCATTGATGTTAATAATTGCAGTAATAGTTGTTGTCTTATTGTCTTTCTCTGGTTCGATGTGCCATTGCTTTTCATGAATTAATGGACTCTGATATCTACCCAACAATATTTTCAGCTAAATGGCTTTCAGTTTTTCAATTAAAATTTCAGTTGAACACTATCAGAGGCATTTTAATAAAAAATTTTACTGAGCTTGATTAGTTGATGGGAAGTAAATTGCTCATTTTTGATTACCACATTAACTCTTTCTAGCCATTGGGGTGTCATTTCATAAATTACCTCTTTTAGTACAGTACTGAAAATATTACCCAAGTGGCCAGAAAGAGTTAATAATACACTAGCAGGATGAGCAGTTTCCTACCTTCTCACTACCAGATCAATCTCGTTATATTAAATGTTTCCTTATAATTGTCATTTTCTTTTAAAAATGAAATACTGGTTATTTATTTCTAATATAACTTACAGGCTTAATGAAAGATACACTGAGTTCATCACAAGCCTTGTAAGGGGATTTATGGTGTTATTCCTCACTATATAATACAGTGGATATAGTGATGAGGATAATAAATGCATCTCAAGCAATGCACATGAAGAGCATTATTTTTTGACAGCACAAGTGATTATCTGATTATGATCTGAATATGAAGGAGTCAAAGCATTATGCCTGCCTAAGTGCTTGCACACTGAAGAGAATTTCATGTTTCATGGTATTATAGCAGGTAAACTTTCATGTGGGCAGGCATCCTGCTTTTTTATAGTCTACCCTGTTGATGTGCTTTTACTACTATTTCTAATATAGGTTTTTAATTATTCAAGAGTGACCCTTCCTCCTTACGAATAGGGATGTGCCCTGTTGGTAAACTCTTAAAATTATATATCTAGTTCAAATACTTTTATAGATAGCTTAAGAAAATCATAACCTTCACTTGGGAAAAAATACTTGGACTCCGTAAGCACTAATTTTTGCACCATAAAAGGTTGTCTTTTCATTGAGATATGGTCCAGTAATCTGTGTGCCACTTTAAATGTGTAGTCTGCTGTCACTATACTATTAGGTGTAACATTATGTTAAGTGCTTCTAATGATAGAAAACTAATATATAACTAGCTCTGGCAGTCAGTTATTCAGTAGCTACTTACCTAGGAAACTCTTAGGTTCTCTACTCTGAAGCACAGAATAATAATAAGAAAACCGAAAGAACTTGAGATCTGGTTGGAGTGATGACTATTGATGACATCACAGTATAACGCCATAGTATAATGTATCTGTGAAAGTACAGTAACATGAATATGCCCAGCTACTTAAGGAAGTCACAACGGAGACTGAGGCCAGCTTGAAAGGCATCAGTGAAATTTGTCCCCTGGAAAGGAAGCTGAGCTCGATCTTGCAGAATAATAAGAATCATCTAAAGAAAACTGTTGGGCTGAGGATATAGCTCAGCAGCATAAATGCCTGCCTGGCAAGCACAAGGTCCTGACTTCAAGCCCCAGTACTGAAAAAAAAGAAAGAAAAAGAAAACTGAAAACTGTCTTTTCTATTAAAGAGGCTAATATAAAGGCAAAGAGTTACCAAAAAGGACAAAAAGCTGACTATTGCTAACAGTTTGTTGTTTCATGTACAAAGAAAAAACAAATCTGGATAAGAAGGGAGCCATCGGATCAGGGATATGATATGGTTTAAATTTGCTTTTTTTTAAAATGGAAGTTGACTTGCAAGCAGACTCAAGGGCTGCGGGTTCCTCCCTGGGCCTGGCCTAGTGGTCCCGTGCCCCAGATGTGCTGAGACTGCAATTGAGACTGGGTGTGGTGGTGAGCACCTATAATCCCAGCTCTTGGGAGGCTGTAAACAGGCAGATCACTATGAGTCTGATCTAGTAGTGAGACCCTGAATCTTCTGTAGACCATTCCGTAAAAATACAATCAACCAATCAATCAATTAATAAATAGATGAAAGTTGAAAAACTATATATTACAGAAGTGACGGTAAGCACATAGTTGCTAGAATTTATCATCTTACACTTTCTTCTCTCAAATCCATGAAGCACTTCTATTATTTCACTCCTTTTGTAGGTGAAGTTTTTTGTTTAGATCTAACCAGGGACCAGAGAATATAAGTAATAGAGATACAATTCAGTTATGTAGAATTCCAGAACACAGATTGACTAGGAGATTAAATAATTTTCTTGAGGTTGGAAGGATCCAACCTCAAGGTTGCAAACAATTTATTTGAAGTTTCAAGGAAGTGATTGAGGAGGACTTAATGCAATTCTCATTTCCTTGCATAAGAACATTATTCCAAATGGCTTCTATTTAAGTGGAAGACAGAAGGGGGCCAGTTAAAACTCAGTATAGCTATGGGACACTAGAGAAGAATAGTGGTATATCTTGGGGCCACAGTATATATGTTTAGTGGCTGTCCCTGGATAGAGCCTTTTGACAATATGAGGCATCAGCAGAATGGCTAACAGTATAATCCTTTACTCTTAAATTTCCACTTGACAATAAATCATATTATTACTTTAAGTACAGAGCATTATTATGAAAGTTGATTTTTATACTATCTACAACAGAGGGTACCACTGAGGGAATAATTTAAAAATAGTGAGTTAAAGCCGGGCGTGGTGGCTCACGCCTGTAATCCTAGCACTCGGGAGGCTGAGGCAGGTGGATCGGTGTGAGTTCGAGACCAGCCTGGGCCACAAAAGTGAGCTCTAGGCCAGCCTGAAATGCATATTGAGACCCTGTCTCAAAAAGACAAAAAAAAAAATAAAATAAAATAAAAATAGTGAGTTGGAAAGCGAGACCAGATTATGTTTTCTAATTGTAATCCAATGAATTATAAATGAAAATGGGGACAGTCACTGATTCACAGTAGTATATTTTTAGTAATGGTCCATATCACAAAATAAATATTTTTTTTCATATGTTGTGTTCCTCTGGGATAGCTATGTTATTTTCTCATTCAAGCAAGCTCAAATTTGATGGATTTTTATTTTATAGTAAGTTCTTTGATATATTAACATTCCAAATTGCTCTGGCATGGTAACTTGCTTCCTTATCCTTGAATAAATTCAATACAAAATTTCAACTTTAGGTGTATGCATCTTAGAAAGATAGTGTGAAATGCAAAAGGATAATAACAATTTGTCTTGGATTATTCCTCCTGCTTCTGGAAATCCTGTGGAAAGTTTGAAGTAGAAAAATTTTTGCTTTTCCTGTGGAAAACAAATTTCTAGTGAGAGTGGGCACTTATTTTCACACACTATCCTCAAGCACATATTTTGTTCAGCTTTTATTATTTGTTTTGAAATTTTTGTTTGTACCTCTATTTATAAAAAATAAGTATTGCTCACCATCCGTGCTGCTAGGCACACTGAGCTGAAGACTGAGTCCAGCCATGGTGGTGCATACTTGTAATCCCAGTGCTGGGAGACTTGAAAACAAGAGTATCACTATGAGTCCAAGCTACATAGTGAGACCCTGCACAAAATACAAAACAAACAAACAAAAAGAAAAAAAACTTGTTCTGGTTATTTTACCATTCTCATAGTTTCTGTAGCAAAGTCGGAGAACATCTTTTGCTAGGATTTGGGCAGAAAACAGTCTTACTTCAGCTATCTTTCAAGGAACCGTTATGTATTGTTATTGATTATTTAGCTATTTTATTGCTTGAGCAAATGTTCTCTAAATATGAAATGGATACTTTTAAATCGTTATATTTTTAATAAATGATAGTTATTTTAAAGATGCAATCCATAATGAATATATTATATTACATATTATGTGTTAATAATAGTGTCTTTCCACATAAAATTTAGTGGGTAAAGATACATTAATACATGTGGAATTCTTGAAATAGTGACTGATACATAGTAACTACTGTATAGGTATTATTGTTTTGTCCATTTTTTTCAGTATTGGAAATTGAACACAGGGGCAATGCCCCTTCACCTTGTGTTATTTGAGACAGTGTCTCAATAAGTCACTAAAATGCCCATACTGGCTCATACTAGTGATTCTCCTGCTTCAGTTTCCCAGAGTGTTGAGATTGTGTGTATCACCAGGTGTGTATCACCAGGCCTGGCAATTATTGTCCTTTTTTTTTTTTTTTTTTAATACAGTAGCATGTTGATCAGTGAATTTATTTATTTAGAGACTTCAAATGGAAACTGAGATAATACCACAAAGAAATATGATGGATTTTAATTTACATTAGATTTGCATAGGTTAACTATATTGTTTCTTTTATTATGATTTCTACTAATACTCTAGTACCTTTTATTTCTGTTTACAGCAATCCTTCCTTGTAAATCAAGTGTACAAGTTGTAATTATGTTGGGGCACCCAGTGTCAGCTGCCACTGTCCAGGGGAAGATTGGTTGAGATTTGTAAGCAATTCTTATGAAATTAACATCCAAATAGCTTCTCAAGTCTTTCTTCTACTGGCATGGCATTGTTCTAACAGTAAGAGTTCAAGACCATTAAATAGAAATGTCACAACTAATGCCTCTACTGGCCACCTGAGCAAAATAGCTGCCAATTTTCATGCCATGCTTTTTAGCTTCAGTGGAATTCCAGCTTAAAATCTTGTAAGATTTCTTAATGTCTGATGTCAGCTCACAAATGGGTTAGAGGATATGTCTTGGTGGCCAAAATAAAAGCACACACAAACCCTTTTTTTTTCTTGCCATGAAGAAACACTGATTTGCTGGACCAACAACAAAAAGTAACTGTCACTAGTCTTTAGGACTAGTTCCCATGTTTCCTGCTTTGATGACTTAAAAGTACACATGAATGTTTTGTTGTTTCAGGCCTTTTACTTAGTGGGGAGCCTATTTCTAGCTCTTGCTGAAAATTTCTGTGATGTCACTACTTCTTGTCTAGTATCCTTGAAAATTTGAACTGTTGGTATTATAGTATCAGAAAGCTTAGACTTAACATACATAACTATCAAATATTTTATTTGTTTGTTAGGTAGAAGCTTGGGTACATTTACTGCATGACAAGAGACCTATTTTTTCCCTTACTGGTTTGCTTTTTATGTATTCAGTGACCATTTACTAAAAGCCTGACAGTTGGCAGGGTTACCTAAATGGTAAGTAGTTTGAAGGAGTATCAACATGAATTAAAATAGAAGAAGGTGTATATGTTTGAAGAAGAAGTAAAGATTATAAGATAGTATAATATGAATAAAGTATGAAGACATTCTAACACATATATGCCATGTCTTAAGAAATTTTGTCCAATTTCTAGACGTTTTTCTAGTTAATTTTTTTCTTTTTTCTTTTCTTGTGTTCTGTTAGCATATAGAACTCTCAATCATAGTGTTAGGTACTGTGAATCTTAAATTTAGCATTTGAAAAGACTAGCTTATGTAGTTTATCAGGAAACAAAATCTGTAATTGCCAGATGTCTCAGTCACTTTCCTTATCACTACGGCAAATGATTTGATAGCCAAAATTTAAGGAAAGGTTTGTTTTGGCTCACAGTTTGTGAAAGTTTCAGGCCATAGTCAGGTGACTCCAAAGCAGGACAGAGTAGCTTGGGGTGCGGCAGAGAATAGCTGTTTATGGCATGGCAGGCAGGAATCAGACAAGGGAGTGTGAAGAGTGGAAGACCGAGGCACATGTAACTTTTCAGGACACACCTCCAGTGACCCATCTCCTCCAACCAGTCTCCACCTACCAACAGCAACAGAAGCCACTGATGAATATAGTCACGTGATGCAGGCACATCCCAAAAGCCCCACTTAAGAGTTCATGAGGTGTTAGGGAAGACATCTAGATAGAAACCTGGATATCTTCTCACTTTATAAATATCCTTGGTGTCTTTGATGTCTATTTAAAAATCTCTTTTCTATCTACTTCAATCTTCTAATGATGTACTCAGAGATCTTATCAGTTGTTTGCAAGAGCTACTTTATCTTTCTGTTTCATGATCCATCACTCCCTAAATCGAAGTCTCCAATTTAGTCAAGTATTTATTTACCATTCCTGCCTCAAGCAATTTGCCTTCTCTGATTTTTCTTTGCCTGTGTATTTGGAAAACTTTTCCACTTGCATGGAGAATAACCTCTTTTTTCTCATCCTGGAAGAGATTGTTACCATTTGTTTGCCTTTGTCTAAAATTTTTCTGCGACACTATCATACTTGATCTTGACACTGAAATATTATATTTTCCACCTCTGTTTAATTGTATAGCTGTGACTACATACTTATTTTGTCTGTAGATGAATTTTTGTGCCTGTCTATGTAATGTATCCTTTGATTATCTTCTAAAGGTTCCCAGAACACAGTTTGGTGTTCTGAGAATGTGCTAAATGCAAACTAGAGCATATTCGTTTATCCATAGAGAAAGTGAACTCATCTTGCTGTTCACTGACTGTTCTTGGGGGAGTACACTGTTTATAATTTTTTCAGTGATTTGTTTTTCATTAAGTGAGACTCCAGCACTTTCTGTGTGCTTTTGGCTGTACTTTTGAGCAGGAGTAAAAATGCTGGTAGTGTCTGATATATGAATATTTAAATATAGAAATTAATTGGTCTGGTATACTTCTTTAGATAGTATTTAATTTCATATTTCAGGCAGGTGGATGCACATTCCCTACTTAGCAGAATAAAGTAATAGGCTGCAGAACACATAAAAACAGCTATTTGCCAAATGTAGGCCAAGGAAAAGTTTGATGAAACAATTTCATTAAAAATTATTTATGGAGTGCCCAGAGGCACAAAGCATTTTACTAAGTGCTGAGAATACAAAAGTAAGCATGCCAAAAAAGGTCTGATACCTTAGGGAGCTGATAATCGAACAAAGCACATTAATGAAATGATCACACAAATAAACATGAGGTCACCACTGATACGGGATTCACCAAAGAGACTATTTCTTGAGATTTGACAGATGACTGGAACATAACTGGGGACAGAAGAAGAGGACAAAAATGAAATTACAGGAAAGGAGTATGGAAAAGTTATGGAGCATGTGGAAAGTAGTAAAAAAAGGAAAACACATTTGAGGAATTTGAAGATGATTGTTGCCATAACACAAAAAACAAAGGAACAAAATGAAAAGATAAGTTATATTTAAAGATTTCACTGTGCAACCAAAAAGCAATAAAGATTAATGAGTGTTAGAAGACCATTGTTGTGTATAAATATAGGCCCTTCAAAATCTCATGCTCTCATAGGCAGGACTTTCTGAGGTCATTGGAACCTGACTGGAGGATGTGGCTCCCTGGTGGAGTGGTTTTGGGGGTTTGTCTCCTTCTCTCACTCCTGCCTTCACAAGTGCTGCTTCCTGCTCACTATGCCCCTGGGCCATGCCATCTTGCCTTAAAGAAGCCAACTATGGACTAAACCCTTTACAAACTTGGCCAAAACAAACCTCTCCTGTTTTAAATTGTGGATGTCAGGTCCTTTAAGTTTTATTTCAGAAATGAGAAAGTGACTAATACAAAGGATAGAACATGACATGTTGAAGTCATTGGTTTGACTGTATGCAACACATCTATTGCAAGGAAGCAGTAGTGAAGTTAAAGACAGAAATAGGTGGATGGTAGAAGATATTTATGAGAAGAAACCAACAGAGATTGAATATAATATTGAGAGAAAGGAGGGTTCCAAAGTGACATCTACACATATGATTTGCATGAAAGGATGGATAATCATGCCATTTTCTGAAATGGGATATATAAAAAAGAACAAGATTTGGGGGCTACAGCTTTAGTCATGAGTATCATTTTGAACCTATTTAGTATAAGACAACTTGCATCATCCAAGTGGATATCAAGTAACTGGCTAGTTATATGGCTAAGTAGCTCAAGGAAAATGTCAGAGTTATAAAATTCCAAGGGATCCTTATATAGATGATAACTGAATATATGTAGATGATATTCTTAACAAAAACATGGAAAAGAATACTGAATACTGTATTTTTTAAAGAATTCTATGTTTTAATGGCTAGGTAAGAAAGCAAGATCCTACAAATAGAATAAGAAATTATAACCAGAATGGTGAAAGAAGTAGCATATCACATAAGACAGAAGCATCTCAAGAAGGTCATAATCATTGGTACAGCTATAAGATATTAAGAAGGATGAAATATAAATGTCTGTTGGGTTATTTTACATGTGAACTATTGACCATCTTAACATTATTTTCCTGAGGAAGAGGCAAATTGGAATGAGTTGAGTCAGTAACAGATGAGCAAATGGAAATAATGAGAATAGGTAATTTTCTAGAATTTTGAGTGTGGATCAGGAAGAGAGAAATAAAGAATCTAATATTTTTTAAAGATTATTCTGAATTGAGTAGTTTTAAGTTCTATGGAGAAAGGAAGATACCAGTTATGTAAACCACATCTGTGATCCTCAACTATAGGTAGTATTGTTCAAATGATACTAAATATTCATGTAGAAGAACATTTCTCTGTAAGTCCAACTCTTAACTAAGTGTCTATATTCATTCCTTATAGAAATATTAGCTGGGCATGATGGCATACACCTGTAATCTCAGTACTCGGAAGGCTGTGACAGGAGGACCACCTTGAGTGCCAGGCCAGCCTTGGGCTAAAATAAAATAGCAAGACTGTGTAATAAAATAAAATAAAATAAAATAAAAATAAAAACTGAGCACCTTCTTTGTGTTATGTACTGCTCTAGGTCCTGGGAATATAATATGAAGTTTTTAGAGACGGAAAAGATTCAGTGTGGGTCAGATTGGGTTTGGGGTAAAATAAAAAAATCATGCTTTGCCCATGTTAAGCATGACATATTTATGAGGACAGGGTGCTTAGTCTCTTCCTTTGCTATATCCGCAGGCGTTGTGTACCTGATCCAGTTTTAAACATTTTCACAGTATTAGTAAGGCAAACTCCATTCCTAATTCCACTTTGCAGATGCAAAAACTGAAAACCAAGAGATTTTAGATATCTTTGTTCTACTTTAGAATAGATAAATGGTATCCAGGAATTTAACTCAGGAAGCCCAAATTTACAGCTCAAATTCTTACTTTGGACTCTAAATGCATAGTGTTTTTGCTACACTGAGGAATGTCTAACATGAATTAGCATGGCAGGCTAAGGTTGGAGGGCTGTATTAAGCAGTATTGTGTTAGCTGTCGTATGAGTTACCAATTTTGAATTTTATTCTAAAAGCTATAAAGAATTTCTCTGTTTTTATCTTAATCTCTCTGTCAGTCATGTAGTCTGTCTGTCTCTTTCTCCCTGTCTCCAGTACTTTTGGATTGCTTTCATTTTCTTAACCCACAAATATAATATTGTCATTTGTGCACATAGGCTTAAAAGGCAAAATTACTCAACAATATACATAATTTATAGATTATAAGCAGTATAAAATTTTGTCAACCATGTAGTTTGTCAAGGGAAAAAAGCTAATTTTAGGCATAATTTTTTATAGGATGCATGGTCTATTCTAGGAATTTTACTAGTAGGTTAACATACATTGTCTTAAATGTCATGTACTCTTAACAAGTTCTGTTTTTCTACCAGAGAACACTTTCATTAATTCAGAGTATAATATTATGTAAACAAGCTTCAGTTGCTGAAAGTCCACAAGTTCTCAGAGAAATCTAATTTTATGTAACTTTTGGTAAACTAGCAATAATAGAATAACCACAATTAGAAAGGTTAATTTGTCCAGTTTGTATTGTAATTGATTCTAATGCCACAAATAAGTACTGTGTTTTTCAAGAGGGACTTATCCCCTTTAAAACAAAAAAACAAATAACGCTTGTGATACACCATATCATTCCAAGATCTTTTTCATTAACATTTCGCTACCAGGTCATATTCATCGGAACTTGATCTTTGGAAATTCTTTGAGGTATGGATGTAGATGATTGTCCATTGTTTCTGCTGGGTACATGAGGCACATTTTACATGGGACACTTTAATTCTACTGCTTTAGCTTTCAGACCCAGGTAATATAAACCTGATAGGCATACCCATTGGATGGCTATTTTCTGGTTATAAATTCTCAAGGAGATGTTTTTCATTGAATAGCTAGAAGGAGGTCAAGATTGGCAAGTTTCTTTATGTCACTTTTTTGGGTAGATTTGTTGTAGTGTCTCTGGATTAAAAGTATAGTTGTCTGGGAGCTTTACTTTCTGGAAGGCTTTTTGTTAAATTTTCAGCTTTCTAAAAGGCTAGTTGTGGGCTCTATCTATATTCTGAGAGTTCTTCATACTCTTAAAATGATGAACTTCAATTCATACTCTTGTTTCACCTAATTTTTGGCCTTATTTTAGTATTCCTTACTTTCCTACAAACTTAGTGTTATAAGTTAAAAATTATTAGAAATTTGATTTTATATTTTATTTAATGTTAATAGGAGAGTTGTACAGATATTGAAGGTGCTATTTTACTACAAATAAAATTTTTACTAGTATTAAATAGCTTTATGCTACTTAATCTTCCTAACAGCTCTATCTAGCAGATTTAAAGAAGAGAAGGCCTAAAGAAATTTGTGTAACTCATCTAAGGTCATGTAGCCAGTAAGAATCTGAAAGAATTTTTTCCCCCATTTTCTAACTCCAGAAACTGCCATTGCCCTGCCTGTTGGAATATGCCTGAATGCTAGCAACAGGAAACTGAAACAGGAAGATTACTGGGAGTTTGAGGCCGGCCTGGGCTATAGTAAAGTCAAGTGCAGCCTGAACTACATAGTGAGACCCTCTCAAAAGACCAAAAAAGATAAAAGAAAGAAAACTATACCAAATACCAAATGTCTCTGACAAAATAAAGGAGTCTTAAATGAATCTAACTTGTAATTGATCTGTTACATTCCTATTGAAAGGAATAAACATACTACTATTGAATGGATCAGTGGGTGGATGGATGGATGGATAGATGGATGGATGGATGGATGGATGGGTGGATGGATGGATGGATGGAAGAAAGAAAAGTGTCTCAACACATAGCACAGGAGAAGCAATAGCTACACAAAGGTTCAGTAACCTTTGATTCAAGTAAAACATTTATTTGAATAAACTAAAAAGGAGGACCTTCTGTATCGGGAGTTTATAAAATTATTCTATTGCTTTTGTTAGGGTCAGTGCTTCTACATGAGTATTGTGTATGTGTGTGTGTGTTGAAAAATTTAGTTTTACTTCCTCATAGTTGGTGTACATTAATTTCATCAGTGAAGCAAGAAGCACAAGGAGACCTACATTCTACCTGTAATAACTTCTAAACATAGACTAATTATTAAAGACCCTCTAGCCCTCTGCTCATTTTTGAAAAATAAAATACATTGTGAATCTTACCTTTTCCCAACAAAATTAGAGTTGAGCTGGCTATGGTAGTACATACCTGTAATCCTAGCATTTGGGAGGCTGAGGCAAAAAGTTTGTTGCCAGTTCAAGACCAGTAAGGACTACAAAGTGAGCTCAAGACCAGTCTGAACTGCATAGTGAAACCCTATCTCAAAAAGACCAAAATAATAATAATAATAATAATAATAATAATAATAATAATAAAGTTAAGATACATAGAACTTGTGATATGTATCATACATTTGCATATATTCCTTTATTATTTTTAATGTTCTCTTAAGTTGGTACAGGGTCTCTGTGCGCAGCTCAGCCTTGCAGCGATCCTCCTGTCTCAGCTTCTCCAGCACTAGGATTACAGTCTTGCTCCACCACACCCAGTTTTGGTGACCAGCATGGCATGCCCAGGGGTGCAGGGCTAGGATAGCACTGTACTGGGGCTCAAATCCAGGTCCTTGAGCTTGCCAGGTAGGCTGTTAGATCACTGAGCTCTCTCCCCAGCCTTATACATGATACAATATTCTAGTTAAAAAATATACTCCATATAATTTTAAAACATTAGTTGGTTGATTTCAAGTTTTTTACACACTGTCATTATAGGATAGTAGGGAATCTTTTTTAAAATGTTCCCTTTTATTAAGGCTTATTTTATTCTTGAAGACACAAAATTACTGTCAGATAATTTAATAGTCAATGTAAGCCTTCTGGATTAAATGGGGAAAGAGGTCACCCTTTATCTCCTAAGTACATGCATAGTATTTAGTATCTTTTTGCTTCAGAAACTGATGATCTTGTGCGAAAAAAAAACTAAAAGGGAAGGTACTATATTATCAATTTTACTCTGAATATCCCTTAAGATTTTACTTCAGTAAATTAATGACATCAGATTTCAATTTACAGTTTAATGAGTAGTTTTATATAGCTCAATAAAATTATATATTACAGAAAAGTTTATATTCTAGAAAATATAAACATTTTACAATCATGCAAAAAAAAAGCAACATTCTTGTATCCATTTGAAGTCTTACACTACCCATGCTATTTCTCTTCAACCATAGCATTTCTACCTGCCTTCCAAATTTCACTTAAATTTTCATGCCACGTGTTTTTAGGTTCTTCCACACAACATGGTGCATTTTCTTTTATTCAGTTGAGTTTAGTTTAATTTTGTGTTGTTTTCTGAGACAAGGTCTCACTGTGTAGCCTAGGCTGGCCTGGAGATCAGCAGTCCTCCTGCAGCCGTCTCCAGAATGCTGGGTTTACGAGAGTGTGCCACCATGTTCAGCTAACATTGTGAATTTTAAAACAGACAACCAACAGACAATTCTTTTCTATCTTTTTTTTCTATCCTGTTTCCCTTTGACTTTACTAGCAAGTAAAAATCATGTCACCCATCTTCTGAATTCCTTACTTGTTGGAGACTGGGATGTACAGTCCAGGGTTAAGTTTCTGGGGTTAATTTAAGAGTTAAGTTGCTTAACACAGGGACTACTGGCTGTGTTAGAAAAGCTCATATTCATACTGCTGTGAAGTAAAGATAATACCACAGCTGAGGCAGCCATGGACATGGGCTGCTAACACTCCATATTCCAGAACAATAAAGCTGCCAATGTAGTGATCAAATGGTTTTCTTAACTGGCAATATTTACTTCTGGGAGAGTTTTTGAACTGACTTTCCAAGGTCCTGCTCAGTTCCCGTGCTTGCCTTAGTATCCACCTCTTTGTTTGAAAACTAAATAAATAACAAGTTGCCCAGAGAGAGTTCTTCATCTGAACTCCCAGAGAGTCTTTGTTCCTGGAGAGTATCAATGCCTGACAGAGTTCTGACCTTCCTGGAGCCCCCCAAATCATGCTTCTGTCTCTTATGTAAGCTGTTCACTGTCCACTTCTTTAGGAGATTAGGGATAGGCCAAGACTCATACTCACCTTAAGAGTAATGCAGAAGTTAATGTCAAGGAGAAGATACTTTTTTTTTTTTTAGGGAAGGATCTGTAGGGTCTCACTACTAGATCAGACTCATAATGATCCACCTGTTTACAGCCTCTCAAGAACTGGGAGTACAGGTACACACTGCCACACCTAGTCTCAATTGCTCTCTCAGTGTGCCGAAGGGGCAAGGCCAACATGGCAGACCCAAAAATTGAGCCCGTGGCCCCTGTGCCTGCGTATAGGAGCTTTAAGCTGTTTGCTTTTTGGCCAGCCCTGAAGATACCATTTTAAAGAGGGAATCTACAGACAGATTACTTTGACAAACTGTGAATTTGTGACAATAAAGGACTAAGAGTCAGATATATGCCTGTTAAGAACAATGTCTTTCACTTAATATATAACTAGTTCTTATCTGGGTGAATTTAGGAAAATCTCTAAATGCTTCTTGGGGTTGATTTTCTTACCTAACAAGAGTTGGGGTAGATGAAGTGTTATCAACCAGTGCAGAAGAATTTCAACAGTATATGTAGAAATCTTACATGCTAGATCTCTTCATTAAATTCCTCTTGGTGACCTTGCTAGGCATCTCAGAGTAAATAAAAGGAAGTGGAAAGTTACTGTTTTTCTGTATGTCATCATCTTTAGTCAAAATGAATTCTAACATGTAACTCAGTTCTATAATCAGAGTTATTCTTTTATCATATGGTAAAAACTAAGTTGGCAAAGTCAGAACTAACAGAAACAAAAGTTTTATTCATTTATTTGATGGGCTTGCAGTTTACCTGGAAATAATTTTTGTTTCATTAGTAGAGGCTGAAGGTATAACTCATTTGGTAGAATGCTTGCCTAGGTTGCACAAGGCCCTGAGTTCACCACAAAAAGAATTCCTTAATACATCATCTGTTTTGGTGGATAATTTATCAGTTCAAGCACCTTCAGTGTCTCAAATCAACCTCGAAGGCCCAAGCCACTGAGTGATATCTCTTGCCTGGGCTACTATATTTACCTTTTGGCTTTATTTCTAACAGAATACTTTTTTAAAATCAAAAGTGAATTGTAAGTTTTATCTAGCTCAAAAGCTTCCAAAAACAAGATCTTATATACCCTGGCCTTTGCTTCCTTCTCCTGTCTTATCTTGATCTGTGGTCTTCTCTTAGTTTTAAAGTGATCCAAGATATCCCTTCTCAGTGGTGTTAATCAGTTCATATTCCTGGGGGACTCTGTCCTTCTTGTCTGGTCTGGAAATTTATTTCTCTTTGTCTTTAGAGCTTAGTTTAACTTTTAATTTTAGATATAAATATTAATATTGATATCAACTTCATAGAGCAGTCTTCTCTCATACCCTAAATAAAGCTTACCATTTTACTCCATTTTTGACCTCTCTGCTCCTTTTTATAGCAACTATATAAATTTGTTGTTTCCTTTTATTACTTTTTTTTTTCTAGAATATTGAATGCTCATTGATAACAGCGATTATATCTGTCTTGCATTCTTCAGTATATACATAACACCTGGTACCACACCAGATGTACAAGAGCTGTTCTACAAATACTTGGTGAATCTTTGTATAAACTCAATATTTGCCATCTTTTGCTATACCTCATTAACATATGTTTTTATTCTCTGAAATCCTATACTACCCAAGCAACTGAAATTCTGTGTACTGTAGAAAGTACACAGAAATAGATCTCCTAGAGGTTTAATTTGTCCAAATATGATCCAAAATATAAATGAGTCAGCTACTTAATGGATTATCAGAAGACATTCAAAATAATTATAAGTGTACTCCCCTAGGAAGCATAGGTGACTTTGAAAAGCTATGCCCCCTCTTTCTATATATGTGTATGTTTATGTGTACATATGTATCTAATTACATACATGTAAAATTCTTTATTAGGTTTGTAGTGTGTATTTGTAGAATTTAATCTGTATGGTACCTGCTGAATTAGTCCTATATATTTTCTAAGTCACGAGTATGTGTATTTTTATAAAATAAATACCTTCTTTTCCATTTTTTTCATGTATTTAATGTGATTAATTTCTCATGAACAGCAGGGTTCTTGACCTGTAGCTACTTACATCTGCCTGTTTGTTTAGTACAGCAGAGAATTATGGCTAAGCAGAGGAATGGTAAGCATATGTGTTTGCTTTGCAAACGTTCCTCCTTTCTCAGTCCAGAACACATTGCAAGCTCTTAATTTTGGATTTTCTTGTGTTTCTTCATAGAAAAATGCAATATCATGTTCAGATTTATTTCTAAACTATATTATATTACTTGGTTCTTAGCCATTTGATGAATTATTTAAGCTATCACTAATACAAATTCCTTACTCTTAAATGTTCATGAATAATATTCCTTCAAAATAAAAAGTAAGCCTTTATATTTCCTTTGTGTAATATCTTAACACATGATAATTTTTAAAGTCTTCCCTTGCCCCTTGGCTCTTTCCATGTCATGGTCTGTGTATTCTTTTTTTTTTTTTATGGTCTGTGTATTCTGGTGTGTATGCGTGCGTGTGTGTGTGTGTGTGTGTGTGCATGTGTTTGTATGCACGTTTATGATTCGAAGGAATGCATATGTCATAATCAAATAAAATATCAGTGCAGCAATTATAGACCCAAAAGTTCACCTTAAAGATTTAATCTTGTTAAGACAAAAATTCATGATTTCATAGAATATTTTTAAAATAAAACATTTTTTTCAATAAAATATGAGAGGAGTAGTTACTGCTCTAAAATGAAGTCTACCATAGAATAAAAATCCCTCTGAATAAGAAGTGTGTTGTTTGAATTTTCCAGCTCATCTCTTGGGATTTCAGAACTCTTTAAGTGCCTAACTGCTACTGGTTTTCAAATTAGGAATGTGCATTAGGGGAGTTCTTGTAGAGAATGGAAAGGCAAAGTTAGGCTCGCTGAGGAGAACCACAGAATCAGTCCATCCATTGTTTGAGTCCCGCTTCCAGGGCTCAGCAGTTTTCACGGAGGAGCCTGCCTTTGAAGTATTTTCTTTGCTTAATTGTCTTCATTTTTGAGGTCTTTTCAGAAGTATTTTCTTTTAAAATATCATGGATTCTTCTCTAGAAGAATTAGTCTTTCAGCTAATACAAAGAATCACAGCGCACTTGTAATCTGTCAAGTCTGGTTAAAAACATAAAGGCATTAAGGGCAGAGAAGAATGAGGACTCTGAAAGAACCTTTACAGTCTAGCTATAAATGTGCTTTCTTCTGCCTTCTAGTCTGACTGTAAAGAAACACATCTAAGCAAAGAAAATAAGAAATTTTGCTTTCTTTTAGAATTTGCACTTTTTATATACAATTGGAAATCAAAATGGAAATTCTTTGACATTACAGCTATGTATTAGAATCTTACTAATATTTAAAAATAGTTAAAGGTCTTTAAAATTCTACTCAAACTCAACAACTGTTATTTTATAAACATTAACTTTTTTAAAAAATTTAAGCAAGATGAACAATAAAATGATTTGGGAATTTTAAATTTAAAACAACAAACTTTAATCACAGAATTCAAAACAAAATATCATATTTTGTAAGATACTTTATGTGAGCATGTGTACATATACAAATGGTTTATAAATTTAAATACAAAATTTAAGAATTTGAGTTACTTTGATTCACAAAACATATAAAACGTTATACTTTTACATATTGTTACACTGTAGCTTTGCTCCACTTAATAAGAGAAACTAAATCCTAGGATCTCTGTCTCTGAGTTAACTCCTATTTCTTTGTTTTTTTCTGCTTTAATACCCATATCTTTTTTCTTAAGTGGCAGTATCTTTTGCTTATGTTAGTTTCAATATTTGGTGGACTGATTTTTTTTTTAAATTTTGTTTTGTAAAACCCAATTCTGACTTAAGTGTTATCCTCTGATACTTAAAACAATTCTTTCCAATTTCTTGGGTTTTTATTACTAGAGACAAATTATTAACATTTCTAACACGATGGATATGTGGAAGATAGCACTATAAATCTGTCTCCCCTTAACTTGAACTATTTAAAGTTAACATCAAAGGTTATTTGTTTTTGTAACTTGACACTCAATATAGTGCTTAACCCATGACTGTTCCTGAGTAAGTGCCTCCTGAATTAATACATGTTCTATGGACTTGCTCAGGTTTGTTTCACCTTGTATTGGAGGGGCTAAGCAGTGCTTCCATGAATAAGTCAATTAGAAGATGCCCCAGGATATAAGAGAACCTGTGCTGTAATATCCTATAACTCAGAGGTGTCCAAAATTTTCTGGTCAAGGAGATTATGGGACCTCAGAGGAAATGGATGAATGAACTATAGTGCATCTAAGGAGAGTCACCCAGAGAAAAACATTCTCTCAGGCTTTCACAGAAAGCAAACTGGCCAAGCAATGGCCGTGACTCGTCCCGAAGGCTGACACTAACAACAGTTCTACAAAGTACCGTCTATGGCCCCAAACTTAATCCTGAGGGGATTTGACCCTGGAAGAAAAAAAAAAATGCATGTTTTGTTATGCAGGTCTTGCTTCGACTTGCCCTTGACCACCCAGAAAGAAAAAAAATGCTTAATTACAATGCATGAAATTCAGAGCTAGATTGATGAGATGAGCTTTAGGAGGCTTAGATTCAATAGCCTCCAACATTACAAGCTTCACTGGTGGCCCACTGCAATTGCAGAACATTTGACTGTGTATGTATCTGCTTCCTCTTAGTCCAAAGAGAAGTATATTCTTTTCCTTTTTTTTTTTTTTTTTCTAAGCAACATCAAAAGGGAGGTAGGTCATGCCTACACACTGTACTCTGTAGAATGATTGTGAGGACAATATGCAATATGTCAACTTTCAAAAAAAAAGAAAGGGGAAAAGAAAAAAAATATTGATTTAAAAGTGTTAATGTTTAATTGTTTGATCAATCTTATATACATATATGTATTAATCTAAACTGGTCTGATGATGAAAATATGTAATATAACCATTGTTAAATTTAAACAATAAAAATATTAAATTAAAAAAATTAGAAGATGCCTTGGAATATTACTATATTAGAATAGGTAGCCCATTTTTGTACCCATTCATGTTCTGTTTAAACTACTATGAGATGCACAATAAGAAGAAAATCATGTAGCAAAAATATGAAATTCAGAAATCTTAGCAATTAGAACAATTAAGGAAAGTCAATTTTTAACATTTAAAGTGAAATGATTATTAAATATGATGTTTCTTTACTTTCAAAGTAGTAGTTTTTCTTTTTTTTACTTTATGTAATTCTATATACTTAGGTAGAAAAATACAAATCTTGACATATACAGTTTTTATATACAACTATATATTTATGTATATGAATTATCTCATTTTCCTAGAATAAGCCAAAGGTCATAAAACTGTCCTTTTTACATAGAGCTGTCAGCCAACCTTTTGTGATTCTTATTTTTTTAGGTTCATACCTAAGGTAGTTTATAGTAGTAATTACTTTTATAAAAATGTAAGGCAAAATGGCAGGGTGACTATATAAACTGTGTAAAGAAATGCATGTTCAGTTAAATAAATTTGCTTGAAGAAATAACTTTTCAAACTGGGATGAATAAAAGCAGTCTGAGTGAAGTTCAGTGAGTCGCTTATAAAACATACAGGAGATAGTAATATGATAAAATTATAAATATATTTTTATAAGGTACAACGCAAGTATCATTACCCTTACTTGACTTAATGTGATGCCCTCTCTATTCTCTTTTTTTGTTTTTTAGAATTTATTTTATTTATTATTTTTATTCTTGTTTCAGAACCTTTGTTTATTGACTCATTTTTTATGGCCGGCTCAGCCCGCCCCAAGGGCAGGGCTGGAGCAGCATGTGGTGCCGGGGATCGAACCACAGTCCCTGAAGCCGCCCAAGCTTCCCCAAGCAGGCACTTTAGACCACTGAGCCATCCTGCTGGGCCCCTGTATTCTCTATCAGAGTAAAATTTCATAATCATGGAGCAGCATTCTAACATTGCATCTTTTCCTGTATTAAATGGTATGTGACATTCAGCATTTATAGAACTGTACATCAGTTTGGGCTCTGCAGCAGATCTCCAGGAATTAGCTCTTTTCCTTTTCCTCGCCTTCATGTAAAAATAGAAACAAAAGTGTAGTTTTGATATTCTTTCTAGTGGTAGGTGACATGCGGTACTGCAGTGATTGCTGACCCATTAATTCATCATTTATTGAACATCTGCTTATGTTTCAGAAACTGCAGAGATTTACAAGACACTTGGTTCCTACTTTCAAGGATCTCTCAGTCTAGTTAAGTGATATTTAAACATTTTATTCTGCATTGGCCGGACCTTTATCAGAATTCAGTTTTGCTGCACTATTCTGAAACTTGAAGAGTGTTTTGAGAGCCACCAAGCTAATTAAAGGATTAGAAAATGAGACTCACGTGAAAAAACTCAAGAACTGAATTATTTAGTAGAGAGGAGGGATAGCCAAAGGGAGATGTATTAATCGTTTCAAAGATGTAATGGATGGTGACCATCTGGTCCTACTTGGCCAAAGATGGGAAAGAAAAAAGTAGATTAAGCTAAAGATTAAGATATTTGAGTGAGAGTTGAAGATTAAAGGTAGTGAATTATTTTAATATGAGCATTATTAATGAATGTGTTACTCCCATTTTAATGGGTCTCTTAAAAGTCTGTAAAATTATTCCCTGAAGTTAAATTTTGACTGTATTTAGGTATCAACTGAAAAAAAAAAGTTTTCAAAATTCTCTATAGTTTTTCAGAACGTGATAAGACTAACAGACAGAATATTAATACTTATTTTCAGGACACACTTGATACTGAATAAAATCAAATAGGGACTACAACAGCAGCCCTGTTGCATGTATATTTTAATTTGCTTTTTTAAAGTAATCATTTAGAAATTTTGAAATTCACTTACTTAAGTTTCTTATTCCTTTTCTCCATTTCATATTCTTAGGAAAGATGTATACTAAAAGTTCATTCAGGTTTTAAAAAACATTCTTGCTGTTAGCTTTTATAGCATGTTTTCATAGTGTAACAGCTGATAACTTGGTTAGGATATAAACCTTTACAGAACATAGAGAGTGAGAGTCCATCTGCTTTGTGATTTAACTTATTTCAAAGCTTCAGATTTTAAAGCTCTTTTACTTCAGGTGCCAAATTTTCTCAAAGCACAAGAGCGCTTAACTCAGTCTTTCCTCTTTGCCAAATGAACTTTTTATGTCCACTCCTTTATCATACGTTCTCAGTAATATTCTTAGTAAAGTGTCTTAAGTATTTTCTTTATAAAAAGTTTCTAGCTCATGTTACCAATGTCCTGTCTTAGATACTAATGTATGTACATATGTGGCACCTGACAAAAACTAGACTGGAAAAATGACTATACCTTTACTAAAAAGCCAGCCATTATTCTGTTCATATTCTTTGGGAGGGTTAAGGAAACAGATTTTATTAAAAATATATTCATTTATAATTTAATTAATCATATTTGTGAGTTTTTATTTATTAATTGCAATTCCACAGCTGTTTTGTACTGTTCTTCTAATATACATTCACTCGGTTTAAGTAATTCACTTTTGCCAAGAGATAGTTACTGTCTTCTCTCCATATGATCCTGAGTTCAAGGTTTTAGTGTGGTTGACCAATAGTTGAACTACTTTATACCTGTAATTCATATTTTTCAAAGAATTGTGGTTTTCTACCTATTTATTTGTTTATTTATTTATTTGGACATGGTAGGGATTGAGCACCACAGGTGAGGAAGCATTCAGACAACTTTTTCTCCTTAAATGCTAAGAGACTAGATTAAGGAATAGCTAACCTGAATGTTAGGTTTCAGAGGAAAATGTCCTTTAATACTGTTTTCATTATTGAAAATTTTCGTTTAAAGAGTTTCAAACTATTCACCAATGACAAATGATTCCTGAAGAGGAGACTTCAGATCAGCTGACCAGTCAGAAGTTTAGCATATTATAACATGATAAAATCAAAGACAGTCTTATTTATACATAGTAAGAAAACATGGAATCCAAAAGAATTTCTAAACAGCAAAATTGGGATATCTATCAATTTTTAAATCAGGACCGGAACTAAATGTCAGCATTGTCTCCAAATATCAGCGATATTGGGGGTCTAAAAACTTGGTCCCTAATTATTTTACACAGTAAGTAGCTAAGACATGTATGTATGTACCCCATTCTCAAAGCTGTTCATGTTTTACTTGAACTATTATGATATAAGCAGTAAGAAGAAAATTGTGTAGCCAAAAATGTTAAATTCAAAACTCTTGGTAATTAGAGCAATTAATGAAAGCCAAGTTAATTTTTAATCTAACATTAAAGTCAAGTGATTGTTAAATATAGTTACTTTACATTCAGTGTAGTTATTTTTTAAATTCTTGATTGGAAAGATCTAAGACTTGGTATTTTTTGTGCATATTGTGCTTGGAAATTTCCTTTCTTTGTTGATAGTGTACGTGAATCAGGAAAAGAAACTAACATTTGTTTGGTGCCTACTATGAGCAAGCCAGCATGCATAGTGGTGGTGATGATGGTATGTATGTGTATGTGTATGTGTGTGTTTGACTTATATGTGGTATGTAATGTCCATACCCCTAAGGATTTGATATTATTAGCCCTGTTATACTCATGAAAAATATGTGGCATATAGCAGTTAAGTAACTTGCTCAAGGTTGTAGTATTATTAAGTGGCAATTCAAATACAGATCTCTTTAAGAGCCATAGAGAAAAAAAAATAACCAAAAGAATTCTAAGACAAAGACCACTTCACCATAGCGTGAGCACTTGGGAGAAGTCCAGTACGTAGTTTGTCTTTCTGCTGCTTTAGTTTTCTATTTCCATTTCTTTTAAATGATTTCCTTTCCTGTTTTGTATTCCTCTCAGTCTTTCTAACTTCAAATCAGTGTACAGCTTGAAAGGTTAAGGAAAGGGAGAATAAGGATGTAGGAGTATTGGGTCTCTTTTTTGTGTTACCTAAATAAAGCACACAGTACAGTTATATCCTATCTTCCAAAAGCAGCAGTGAATATAGTTACTTATTTCACCTTTTTTTGGTGGGAGACAGGCTCATGCTGCCTTTATGGTGGGGCTGGGGATTGAACTGCCATAGCCAGTGCTTGACAGGAATTCCTGTGCAGGCACTTTAACCACTGAGCTAACCGAAAACTCCCCGTTTCACTTTAATGACCATGTGAATGTATACTGAAATTGTATGGCAAAAGGAAAGTAAAGACATAATCAATGTAATGAACAATTCTAATGTAGTTAGCCTATAGGTAGCCAGGCTAGTATGACACCGTATTATTCTGTGTTTTTCAGTACATTTCTTTTTTGATAACCAGGTACAAATTTAGTTGTTTTCCCAATTAGCAACAACTGATCATAAAGGTTTGTACTTTTAATGCAAAATTATTTTTAATACAAAATTCTTTAAGTGAAGGAAGATAATTATATTAAAATGCATTGTATGAATTTTAAATTATTAAGAAATAATGTGTGATCATTGCTTCCCCATTAAGTAGTATTATTTCAGCTTTACTTACTACATTATACTAACATGTTTGACATTATGTTACTTTAATTCTGACAAAGCTCAGTTGCCTAATAGTAGTAGTGGATGCTTTATAAAATTATTTTCAGTATATTAAAAATTATTTACATGTTTTGGAGCTTAAGTATAGATTTGGAGCTTAAAAAACATTTAAAATGACAAGGGTATGTTAGACACAAAATTTTGTGCCTGGGTCCTAGTAAGTGCTCAATAAATGAAAATTAAATCAGTGTACTAATAAATAACATTAACATAAATTGCAAGTAAACAAAATGCCAAGAAAAATTCTTTATATAAAGGTAAATGCACTATTTGATGTACACTTAAATCAATTATATTAATTTTAAATTTTTGCCCTTCAAAATGCATTAATTACTGGTCTTGATTGGATGACCTGTAAGCTATATTTTTATAATTTAAAAAAATTAAATCTAAATTTTTAATTTATTAAAATTATCTGTAATTAATTTTTAAATAAAGCATGTGTTATTGTGAGTGAGTAGCTTCTTAGGACCCGATGTTTAATGCAAAAAGTAACAGTAATACTTCTTTTCCGTTTCATATCTTTCCCTGTCCACCACCAACTGGAGTTTCATTGTCCCTAGCCCATTAAGAGCAGCCCTTTTCTTAGGAATGTAAAAATCTGGCTGGAAGGCACAACAACCTCCTTTTTTCTTATTAGACCAAGGATTCCTATTGTCGGATGCAGTGGGCATGAAAGCAGCAATTTTACAGCACAAAAGCTCCAATAACATTTACTTTGGTTGGCTGAGATTGAAATGCACACAGGCACTGCTCAGTCTTGGTTGCTTAAGCACCAGCTTCCCTTGGCTTTTTGCCACTTTGTGCATTTCAAAGAGACAAGTGCTTTAAGGAGAAAGTGTTTTCCTTGTAACTTGCAGTGGAGTAAGCGGACCATTCAGGCATAGTTTATAGTATTACAAACTCAACTCTGCAAATTGTTCCAAAATTGGATACAACCAAGTAATTAGTGAAATCATTTGTTCACTAGAATTCATAAACGTGAACTGGTTTACTTAAAAGTTAAAATTTTCTTTCCTAAAAATGTCGCTGAAAACTTTATATTTAGAGAATGGTAACTCATTTCTCAAAAGTTTTGCTTATTGAAACCACAGGGTTCCCATATTACATACATCATCCCTATCTCCTGCAGTCAACACCTTCTGGATTAATTTGGGAAGTCATGAGATAGCACCCATTTCATCGTAAGGTGGACACCTTCACTCATGCCCTTAGGATGGAAGTGTTGACCACACAAATGCCGTATTATTATATAAAGAAAACCAAGAGTAAAAACGTAACAGATATGCCTAAATCATAACATACAAACATGTTGAATTATCCCAAATCCCTGAGCTAGATAAAATGTGCTTACATGTTGTTCTTTTTTCCTTTTCCATAAGCGCTAGAAGATAGGCAAAGGAAGCAAGAAGGCAATGGACTGGGTTAGAGATGAGTTCCTCAGCTGCAACCCTGAACCAACTACTTGTTGCAAAGTGCCATACTGCAATTTATACTTGAGTACTGAAGTTTTAGGGTTTTTTAAACACATTAACATCTTTTATATTAAAAGAAAAATAACAGTCATGCCATATGTTTACTATCACTGGCCCAAAAGAAGCATTCACTTAATGAGCCCATTTTATTTCTACAGCCAATTTTTATGTCATTGTCTAATATATAGTAAGAATGAGCTACTAAACGTGTTTAAACAAGTTGTTACCTCCTTTTTAAAGCATTATCCTAGATTCTGAATTTGTCTTTTCTTTTGAGAACCTTCAAATTATAAAAATTATGTAAATTTCAAAATCAAATGAACTTTGTCTACCTAACATTACATTTAATGTTTCACTGTTTATAAATTCTAATTACATTAGATCAAACTGAAAATCCAAAATTATTAAGAGAACTTCATAAAATCATGAGGATGTTTATTAACTAGGGTCCTAATTATTGTTTATATGCCAACTCAGATCACTTAGGTAGAAAGGACCAAAGCAATCTGAACTTTGAAGCAGCCTGAACTTCAAAGCAGTCTGACTGAGTTTAAGGTTCTAAGTCTTTAAAGTCATTATTTTCTCTAGGCAAATTATGATATATCTGAATTTCTGTAAAGTGGTTTTTTTTTTCCTCACAATTTGCTAAATAAGCTAGGGTTCAGCTCCTAATATTTTCCAATACTCATTTGGGGGGGAAAAAAAAGCCAGGAATTTTTATTTAAGCTAACAAGTGAACCATCTTTCTCAATGACTCTCCAGCATGACCATATTAATCCATGTGTTAATAGTCTTCCATATTGATGAATTGAGCCCCAGTTCTATTTAATCTACATATTGTCTATATCCAGTGATGCTCAAAGAGAAGTCATTCAGCACTAAATTACTGGAGTTGGAGTTCAGAGCAGTTTCCCATTGTGCATCCCACACATTCTAATCAGCAACCAAGGGAACATAGGTGCAAACTCGCTTTTTTCCATCACTACACCCATCTCTGCTCTCCCCAGCCACCTCCAGTTGCTGTACCTTTGCCAGATGCGCCAAGAATCAGAATCAGGATTCTCAAGTACATTTGTGCATATAAAGACATCATGTGCATCAGAAACAGTTTCCCTCCATGTCTACACAATTTGCGTGTGTTTCCACTAATTTCTTTGAGCTGTCAAAATTTCTAACATGCCCATCCTGAGTTGCAAACTTGCTGGATCTGACTTATTCTATTTCTTCTGAGTATCAGAAATAGAATTTGTAGAGATCTGAGTAGGTTTTGCCTGTTGCTTTTTCATCTTTTCATCTATGGTTACAATCAGATATCTCTCTTATGTATTAAGAAAGGGTGTAAATGGCATCTGAGATAATCTTGAGTTTCTAGGTTACTTTGCAGTAGTTTACATCAATGGAGTGTAGAAAAGGAAAGAAGGGGAATGACCCTGCCCTGTTAGCACATGCCTGTAGCGAGAATGCTTCAGAAAACAAGTGAAGCGCTCCTAATGAATTGTGCTGCTGGTTCTTTCAATCTGCACAGCTTCTCCATCAGGGTTTACAGCTGGACACTAGCTGTAATTGCTACTGGGATGAGATGCACAACATGGGGTGTCAAAGCTAAGTACTTACAGTGTTGTAGGGGCCAGAAATATATGGCATGGTAGGAGCATCAGGCTTTATGAAATCCACACTTATATATCTTCATGTTCCTTACTCATTTCTGACATGCTGCTGATTTGCCAGCAGGCACTCCAGATGAAGGTGATAAAAATGGCAATGCTGAGAGATGTTGTTTTTTACAGGATACTGTACATCAGTTGAGTAAGAGGAAGGGGGATGTAAATGCACAAAGATCCTGTTTAGCCATTCTTCAGTAAAGAGAGTTGATTTAATCTCATTAATGCAATAAAAATGAAAATGATAATTTTAATCTTATCATTAGATAATACAAAATGACACATATTAAAGTATTTCTCCTAAAGTAAACAATAATTCTTTATCCCTGTAGTATCAGCTCTCAAACCCCTTGTTCAAATTTATCATTAGATATAAATCAGCTTTTATGTTTGCTTCTTCCAATGCTTTGAGGCCTAATGTTTCCTTATTTGAGATAGTTTTAAAGAGGTTTAAATTGATACCTTCACTAGACAAAAGTATCATATCCAAAATTATACTGTAAAAGAATAATTTGAATGCCCATGCAGATAGACCCCTGTAGTTACTTAAGACACAATCAATAAGTGCTGGAATTCAATGGAATTTAGTTGATACCATAATTCTACAGGGTGTCTGCTGTGACTACTGAGTCTCCAACCTAGTTATTCCTTATCATTAATCTTTGCAATATCTACTTAGTTCTTTCTTGTGTTTTTTTCATGACTCAGCTTTCTTTTTAAATGTTAAACTCCTGGGTATGTCCAACAAAAATATTTTTAGTGTTACTAACTTATTTTAAAAACAGTTTTTAACATGTTACACACACCCGTGGACAATAAGTAGAGAATTAATGAAAATAAATTTGTCAAAAGTAATATAGTAGAAGAATTTCTTGGAGAAAATTCTAAAGAAAGAATAATTTTCCTTGTTTTCATGAAAGTGAGTTCCTTGTTCTCTGGTCCTCAGTCAGATCAAGGTACTTTTGTTTATAGTAAAATTGTAACCACTGATCACAAGATCTTTTGTGCTTTACAGAATTTAAAATTTTGCTCCCTTGAACATATTTGCTTACATTTTTAAGACTGACTTTAATAGCACAGTCAGAAAAATTCCAGCAAGATAGCCTAAATTGAACCAAAAAACATGTGCCTTATAATTATTAAGATTTTTTGTTGATGATTTTAATATACAACTTTTGTAGCATTTTTCTTTTCATAAACTTTTTTGTACTCTACAGTTTATTTCATTTAGACTTTCTTTAAAGCACATGTTTTTATTGCAATTGAGTTTGAGAATTGGGGAATTTGAAATTCCTATACATTCTAAGAAGATTAATTATCCAGCACAAATAAGAAGGAGGCAAGGGAAGAGAGTGTGTGTGCATTAGAGAGAGAATGAATTTCGACAGTCCTGGCAACATTACAGTGTGCAGAAGCAAGTCACTTGAATTACAATTTCAGCACTAGTTTAATACACACACCCCCTACACACACACACACACACACATACACACACACACACATACACACACACACACACACACACACATTTCTATTCATTAAACACAAAAGCTGAAAATTTTTAAAGTGTAAAAGGCAATTGGAATGATAACATTTTTTCACATTTGTTCTTTGACATTAAATTGAGAATGAATTCCATTCTGCTGGTGATTCAACCATTTAATATTTCAAAACTTTGGTTATTCCCTAGAGTTCAATTTTACCTGGGCTGCTTCTGCTAGAAACAGTGATTTCCCAGTAATGCCAGCAGAAGCAACAGAGTGAAGCTAATGTAGTCACCGTGCTAGGGAAGAGAGATTTGCAAGCTTAGCAAGGCCACATTTTCACTTATTTTTTCCTACTGGTTAATGCCATCAGTGGGTGGTCATGCCTGCTCTGTTCTTGAACAAAGGGCTTCCTTCTCAGGAGCAGCAGGAATAAAACTGACAAGTATCACATCTGTTTCATGCTGCTTGTCCAATTCCCATGGGCAAGATATATATATATATATATATATATATATATATATATATATATATATCCAGTTCTGATGGTACCACAAGAGAAACAAAGCAGTAGGGCATAGTAAATGAAATTCTACTTGGGTGAAAGGAGAAAGAAAATTCTAAAGAACAGCGTAAAAAACAGCATCACAGAGAAAAATAAATAAGCAAAGGATACACCATCTGAAAAGGAATTCAGAAAGGGTGTTTTCCTTTGTTTTAAAATCTTAGCATTGATGTATGTATTAGAAAGGAATATAGGATAGGGTACATCCATTTCACATTCGTTTGTTTTCAGAGAACTTTCTATGCAAGAGAAGCATGGTTTACTTTGAGGAACACCTGTAGTTATAGTCTTTAGTCTTTGACTTTACAAATGAGAAGGAAGGTGTTAGACAAATTGAAAAGTAGAGTTTAACAGTTATTACTAGCAATTGAAACAAATATAACCTAAGAAGATAGTCTGTAAGCAGTTTGATGAAAATGTTCTAAAGCTAGATTTCATAATACTTGCACAACTATTTAAATATCCAAATTTTAAAATGTTAAATTTTACAGACTATGAATAACATCTAAAAAGTTACACACATCTTCATAGGTCTTTACAGTTTGAAAAACTTTCAAATATATGCCACATGGAAAATAGCAAGACAAATTATATGATTGAAATTGTGAATGTATTTTTATTGAAAAAGAGACAAGGAAAAAAGTGAATTAAACTGCTTCAAATTGATTATGAAACATTTTTTCCTATACGTGCAGATAGATTTCTAGTATCATATCTCTGACTTTATATACTGATGTGTAATTTTTATGATGAAAATATAAAATTTTTAGTAAGACAGTTTTCACTGTTGGTTATATTCGTTTTTGTGGATAAGCTGTGACTCATCTCATTTCTCCAAACTATCCTGTGGAAATAGTTATTTAAGAAAGTAAGTTGTATGATATTAAAAAAACCAAAACATCAAAAATGAGGCTGGCAAGATGGCTCAGCGGTCTAAAGCACCTGCTTAGGCCAGCTTAGGCAACTTCAGGGACTGTGTTTCAATCCCCGGCACCACATGCTGCACCAGCCCCACCCCCAGTGTAGGCTGAGCCAGCCATAATATGTATATTTAAGAAAAGGAGAGAGAGAGATTAAAGTCATAAGCACTACATGGACGTAACAAGCAACATAAATACCCATCAAAAAGGAATTCAAGAGCTGGCTGATAGCTTAGCAGACTGAAGCACCTGCTTAGGCAGAGCTCAGTGGCCAGGATTTGATCCCTGGAGTGCTGTGACAGCCCCATCCCTAGGGCACACTGAGCCAATGATTGAGATTGGGCGTTATGGCGCACACTTGTAATCCTAGTGCTTTGGAAGGCTGAAAACGGGAGAATCAGTACTAGTCCATTCTACATAGTGAGAGCCTATAGACCATGTCCTAAATACAGGAAGAAAAAAATGAAATTCATATTAATTATAGCACTTTTCAGATGCTGTAATAAAAGAATAAACTTTAAAACTATATGTAAACCTTGTGCATTTGTATATCTAACAGTAGCATATGTATATATACATATGCCCACTAACTTGAAAAGGTACCTATGTTATAACTGTGGAAGAGATGAAAAGACAGTTTAACAAACTATAACTATAGATCACAGTTTTTAAAAGTAGGTATTTACATGGCTAGATAATGTCTGGCTATAAAAATGCATTAAACATCATTATTCTGTAAAATATTTTTAACTTTGAGCAATCTTTTTGCAAGTTAGTAGACTCTTCAGGAAGACATGGGCAAATCATTATGAATTTCCTAGTCAATATACTATGACAAGGATTGCAGAGATATTGCAGTGTGATGAGTGCTAGAATTCAAATATGGAAATCCTAATTCCTCAAATAATGTTTTTTAGAGATGAGACCTTTGGAACATAATTAGATTTAAGTGAAGTTGTGAGATTGGGCCCTTACAGTGAGGTAAGTACCCTTATTAGGGTAAGAAGAGACACTAGAATTCTCTGTCTGTCATGTAAAGACATAAGAAGGTTACCATCTATAATCCAGGAAGTAGAACCTTACTAGGAATCAAACCAGTTGATCTCGGACTTTCAATCCTCCAGAGAGAAAAAAATAACTTACTTAAACCAACCAGTCTCACGTTTTGTTATAGCAGCTCAATCAGAAAAATATAGTGAAGAACATCCAGTCTCCTTTTCACATTTTGTCCATTTGGGACTTGTTAGCATCCATTGAGATCTTTCAGGATCTCGCTACTTCCTCAGAAGGCCACACCAATCACAAGACATTTCTAAAGCTTGTTCTTCTCTTGATGATAGCCGTGTGTGTTTTGCCTCACAGAAAATATGTTCTTATCCCTTAAGTCACTGGGCATGAGGGGAGCAGGGTGCTGAAACTATCTCAATTCTAACTCTTTGAATACTTTGGAGTTCTTTTTTGCCACAGTCAAATGCTGAAAGAGGGTAAAATCTCATAATTCTTTGATTGTGTTTTGTTTCTGTTACTATATTTAACTGTTGAATGGCGTAGGGAGTGGCAAGGACCAGGGCTTTGCAGCACATTAACACTTTGGTTAATAAATTATCTTCTAAACAAGTCCTCTTGGGGGATATGGAACTGGACACTGGAAAAATTAAGCTTTTAGGGCTTTTCACAATCTTCATTTCTTAGATCTTTTGTTTATTTATTTTTGTCTTTTTGAGACAAGGTCTTGCTATGCAGTTCAGGTTGGCCTCACTTTTGTGGCCCAGGCTGGTCTTGAACTCACACCAATCCTCCTGCCTCAGCCTCTCAAGTGCTAGAATTACAGGCATGCACCACCACGCCTAGCACAATCTTCATTTCTTACGTAGATCTATTAGTTGAAACTCACAAGGCAAGAATTTCTGTACTTATATAATATTCTGCTGATGCTTTAATACATTTTTTTACAGGCAGTATTTACTTATAGAATATGCCAAAAGGTACAAGAGAAAATTATTAGTAGTAGAACTTTGATCAGTACTTCAGACATAACTGTAGTATAATTGATCATCTCAGAATTCAGGATTAGAGAGAGGAAAGTGAGACTTTGATTTTCTACTTTAGATAATTTTAAAGAATTTTAAAATAGCCCTTTAAATAGCAGTTAACTTTCATATATTTATATATGAATATATAAATATATGTTTATATATTTATATATTCATATATTGTTTCATTACATAGCTGTATTGTACTGCAGCTAGACAGTTACTATATTTTAATATCTAAGCGAAATCATTCACACAAAATATAATTAACTTTCGACTGGAAGCAAGTAAAAAGTCCCAAGTTCAATCCCTGGTACCAGATAAGAAACAAAACAAATGAAAAAAACAGATGTTTCTCAAGCCCTTATTGAGGAAGGAGAATTTCCAGAGTTGTAATTTTCATTGATTTTTTGATTTGAAAAGTTCTACATGATCTCCCACTCACAGGAGATACCTTCACTCAAGACTTCATGGCTTAATGTATCAACTACTACATTCCCTGCTGTTTTTTTTTTTTTTTTTTTTTCCTCCTATTCAAGTGCATTCTTTACACTAGTTGGCTATACTAAAGTATTGCTTAGGTCATGCAGTCATAATGCATGATTTGAAAGTGACCCAGCTGTAGCCCCATGCGCAGCTCAGAAAAGTTTTTAGAGGACCTGAGGCATGGGATTTTTCCAGTCTTTTTATGAACCAACATATAGCACTTAGTAGCTTTATGAGACAGCTCATTCTACTTGTAGTAATTTTATTTTATTTTTTACTTGTGGTCATTTTTTAAATTTTATTTATTTTATTTTATATTTTTTTTCTTGTTTCAGAACTTTTGTTTGTTTATTCATTTTTATGGCCGGCTCAGCCTGCCCTGAGGGCAGGGCTGGCGCAGCATGTGGTGCCAGGGATTGAAGCACAGTCCCTGCAGCCGCCTAAGCTTTCCTAAGCAGGCGCTTTAGACCACTGAGCTATCCTGCTGGGCCAGTAGTCATTTTAAAGCACTAGAAGTTCCCTCTTATTCCACTACTGAATGGCCCCTTTAACTTACACACAGAATTAGTTGTCCTTTTTTATTTAAATGAACATAAGAATGTGTATCTCCACATCTCTATTCTCTTCATTAGGCTGAGCATACTTTGTTTATGTTTGGTTTATTTTTTCCAGTATCCCTGAGGCCATCACTGTTTTTGACATATAGTAAATATTTAGTGTATATTTGCGTCATGAATTAATGAATCCTTAAGTTAGTGAATTAATGAACAGTTAACTTGCAGCATTGCCTTGGCTCTATTTTTATAATCTATGAAAAAACACATCAGTAAACGTGCTCCATCTGGTAGGTGATCTGAGTAATTCCTGCAATGATAGAACATCTGTTCTTCGTTCAGCATCACAGAAATGTCAAATAATTCTATACCAGAGTAGATTTAAGTTTGCAAGTTTATCCTCTATGCTTTTGTCTCTGTGTCAAGTCTACAGTCTTTGTATCTACTGGATGAGCTATTGAAGGATACACTACAGTAACATCTGTTATTTCTTAACATCACATTGCTATGTTATAGTATAACATGAATGTGTGTAATCTTACTTATCTCCTTGAAACATTTCTCCTTCGGTTTGAGGTTTTATTCATTGTGTGAAGTTGCATATTTTCATTAGTATTTGTATATAAGTAGGCCATCTCTAATGTGAAGCAAAAAGGCTTTATTAAAATGTCCAGTATATAATTGCTAGTACAGAAGCTGTATAGCACAGTTTATGAAGTATATATTCCTATGGAATATGTCTGAATTATAAGATAGTGTCAATGAAATTAGAGGTTTTGACTACATGTTCTTGCTTATTTAACCTGCTGCTCATTTACTTGTTTGCCTAACTTCATAGTAATAAAACGAAGAGAGTCGTGATAATAGTTATTCAGCACTGTGGCTGGTGTCCTGTCGCCACCAATTACCACAAATAATAAAAAATTTTATTGAATTTCTTATGATTATGATCCAGAAGCAACTATTTAAGTCTTCTCTAAGGATAGGTAAAAGTTTTGCAACCTTATGAATTTTTACATACAGTTTTTACAAGAAGATATGCACACAAAAATATCAAGAAATGATCCTAAATTATTTGCACTTTTGAAGTCAGGGTTCCTCATAGTAATTGTCATTTAATGGTATGTTTTCAAGTTTCCTTAAATCACATTGCCTATTTTTATGGTGTCTTTTTAAGGACCAGATTGCTCTCTATTAAGGAAAACACTGGGAAAGCATTTCCGGCCTATATACATAAATAGACTAGACATTTAGAGTATTCTGCTTTAAAGACAATTCTTGAGATTCTTATAAAAGAGAGGAAGGAGAGAAGTGGGATTTCCACATCTGTTAAATAATCATTAGCATGTACGATTCAATTCTTCTTTTTCAGATTCAGACCAGCTGTGGAAGTAAACTTCAAGGACCTCTTAGTCATTGCATATTTCAATAGCTTGCTGAGAATTTAGTTACCTAGTTCCACCACTCTGATCAAAGGGAACTCATTTACTTTATACACCATTGTTATTGAAAGCATTCCTCATTTGATTGTTTTGCTTCTGAAATGTTGTATGAAAGGTCAGACAGGGTGTCTTTTCTCTGATTTCATCATGCTTCTGAGAATAACCTCTGCCACCAATTATGTTGTATTTGGATGGGTACTACAATACCCCAGGGCATCTTTCCCTTAGCTTTGGTACATTTACTCTTATCACTTATAATTCTGAATCAAAGTTATTTCAGTATCTGTATATTTGACCAGTTAAAAAACGAATTCAGAAAATAAACAGACTTTCAATGTAACATGATTTGGTAGAGTTGCCAAGGATATATTTACCATGAATTCTGCATGCTAATTAAAAGCTTTCATTTATTTTGAGGGCTTTCACGTTGTTGACTTCATGTCTACTTTTGTAACCATTGAATGAAACTAACACTTCATCCAGAAAATGAAGCCACATTGGGTTACAATGTGGAAACTCTGGCCCTTCCAACAGGAAACACCATAAGAATGACTGAAGGTGAAAAAGCAGGATGTGATTACTTAAAAATATATCAATACTGAAATACCATGGGAGTATGTTTATTGCTTCATTCTCCGAGACCATAATGGGCAGTGTCTAATTGGCGAGCCATGCTGCTATCAGCTGAGATCTTTGACTTAGCATTGAGTTGCTCTGCCTTTGTATCTAACTATTGTCTGACTATGAATTTTTGAAGTACAGTAAGTTTGGATTTTATCCTTATGTCTGAAAAATGATTATATTTTGAAACTAAAGTTGTTTTCTTAAGTAGTAGTTGTCACCATTTCTTTGAAATGTCCATATAGATATACAGTGAACAATCTACATAGATACTGTCCTACAGTATTTCACTACTTTTGCATATATTGATTACATATAACAACATTCACTTGTTTATTAGCACATATAGGAAAGACCATATTCTTTACTGTAATGATATCCCACAGTCCAAGTTACAGTAAAGAAAGTAAGTAGCTGCAGATGGTAGTGCATATCTGTAAAGTTAAGCTAAGGCAGGAAGATCACCATGATCTCAAGCCATCCTGAAATACAGAAGGAGATCCTATCCTGTCTTAAAAAGACAACTTGAACGTATGTTTACTATACTAATTTAAGCATGTAGAATAGGAAATTAAAAGAAAAAAGCTTTGATATATAGAGTAAGTACAAGAGGCACTATTCTGTTTATACCCTAAAAATATTGAGTGGTAGAATTCAAAATGGAGTTTGAGTTTTAAGATTTGTTTACTTTTCTGTTATGGAATAATACATTCTGTGTTCTGTTTCTGTTGGCAGAACATGTTCAGAAGCCAAAATTTTCCCGTGATCTCTACTGCTAACACACCAGCTTTAGCTACCATCCGTACTCACCTAGATTTCTCCAGAGAAGTTTCCTATCTGATGGTTCTGCTTTTGCTCTTGAGATCCTCCCCGCTTTGATGCCACACAAGCACCATTCCTGGACTCGACACACTAGCCAGAATAATTCAATTCAGATATATAATGGATCTCTTCAATACCTTTCACTAGCTTCCTGCTTCACTCTGAGTAAAATGTGAAGCCTTTATAACAACCTTTCAGACCCTGTGTATTCTGGCTTCTGTTACCTCCCAACTTTCTGCCCTGCTCCTTTCCATTCTTGATATACACCCAGAGGAGGCTTAGCCTAGGATCATCTGAAACCTTTCAACTGGGGACATCTTCCTGTGAGGTTTTCTTCCTTATTCTTTGCTTCAGGACATCTCACCATGATGTGCCTATTGTGAGTTGCAGCCTATCCTGCCACTCCATACCCAGGAGCCTCCCTACCCTTGTGTTCTTTTGCTAACAGAATTATTATCTATAGATAATTATTTGTACTTTAATTTGCTTTGTAACTTTCTTTTCCTTCAAAATAATGAATTATGAAACAAACAACTCTCCTACCCCACAAAATGCCTATATTGCAGAAATATGCTGTTTTGTTTATTAGAATTGATGCAGATGCCTAGGATAGTTCCTCATACATGCATAGTAAGTGCTCAAGCACAACCTACTTTCTTTCTCTTTTCTTTCTCTTTCTCTCTTTCCTTCCTTCCTTCCTTCCTTCCTTCCTTCCTTCCTTCCTTCCTTCTTGACAGAATCTTGCTATGTAGTTCTGACTCAACTCATTATGTAGTCTTGACTGGTATCAAACTGCTAGCTACACTCCAGCCTCTAGAGTGCTGGGATCACAGACACGTAGTGTCACACCCAATCTCAAACACATTTCTTGAAAAAATGAATTTTCTTTTAAAGTTTGGAGAGTTTGTCTTAAGAGAAAAATATGGCTCACAATTGTGTTGAGAGTTAAATCTTTAGAGAGTAGACAGGTGATAGCAGACTTGTGGGATTCTGCCAACTCTACTTTCAAACTACACCAGAATGTATTCCTTTTCACCATCTCTACCACTGTAGAGATAAATGACTTATTCACCTAACTTATAGTAATATCCATAACTAGTCATCTTGATACCAACCTTACTTCTCACTACATTTTAAGGTCAATACACTGAATAAAAAGGCAAGGGTCCAAAGAAGACAAATACTAAAAGTTGAGGAAGTTAGGGTACATAGTAATTAACAAGGAAATTTCTGAAAAGAGGATGGTGAATCTTAGATCAAGAGCAAAAGTAAAGTGAAAAAGAAAAAGGCTGTATTTGGAACAGTTGTGGAGTGACATTAAAAAGATCAAGAAAATGTAAATAACTAAAACTGTCAAAATTGAAAAAGTTAACAATTTTGAATGTCTAGAAGGCTATCAAGATACTAGTGTTCTCATGCTTTGCTGATTTGTTTAAAATGGGCCAAACACACTGGAGAAGTATTTTTTCTTCTATTTTTATTCCCTTTCTGTCTTTTGTTTTTCTTTTACTTTTTTTTTATATGCCGTGGACCAACTTTGGAATTTGTTCTTACTAAGCAGATGCTCATGCTATTGATCTATATCCCCGGATAAATTTTTTTCTTAGAGTATGTTTGCAGTCTATGATGATTACATTCATTCTGGGAAGTTGATTTATTTACTAATGTATCTTGATCTTTTCCTCCCTCTATGTTTTGGTCCCCTTCATTTGTGTGTAAAATTAAGTATTTATTCAATAGCTGAGTAATTACATTCTTAGATAGTAATCAAAAAAGTTAGAAGCTATAAAACATGACAAGCACTATTGATAGCAGTCTATTCTTAATAACAAAATTAGAAACAACTCTTGCCCATCAACAGGATATATATAGCATTTATATAGTGGTATATTTTTAAGCAGTAAAATAAATGAATTATCACTGCACATAACTATATGAATGTATCTCAAACACATTAAGCAAAAAGTAACCAAGCAAAGAGAGCACTGCATGATTCTAAATACATGAATACACATGTATTTTTGTGTGTTTTATGTGAGTGTGTGTGTGTATACACACATGATGAAAGATATCAGAGAGCAATTACCTTAACTTGGAAGAAAAGGAAGGAAATTGGAAATGAGTATAAGGAACATTCTGGGTAATGAAAATGTTTACTTTTCTTGTGGTGGTGAGATGTCTGTTATTGGCAGACTTCTGAAACTGAGCACTAAACATTAGTGGATGATTAAGGCACCTGCAAGCAAGTGCAGGGGCCAGGGGCTCCATCCTCAGACCTGCTGCGCCTGCCCTGCCCCTGGGGCAAGCTGAGAAGGCAATTGAGACTGGGCCGGGTGGCACATACCTGTAATCCCAGCTCTTGGAAGGCTGTAAGCAAGTGTACCATTATGAGTCCAGTCTGGTAGTGAGACCCTGAGCACACTGTAGACCATTCCCTAAGGTGCGAAAAAAGAAAAAAAAATTCTATATTGTATTATATGTATACTATGTTATATGTTAATGATGGCTCAATAAATATATATAATAAAATCTATCAGTCAATGTTATGAAATTCTGAACTACAGAGGCCAAAAATATTTCATGTCTTAGAAAATTTGGATACCAACATCATTGTTGTGGGTAACAATTTGAGAGCATGGTGTTATGGAAATCAGACACAGGAGCTTAAATATTGTATGATTTCTCTTACGGGATAAGTCAGTGAGCAGTGATTAGACTGGAGGGTTGGAAGATGAGAAAGTAGGAAACTAAGTGCCTGAGAGGAAATAAAGGTGTGGCTGAAGTAGTCAGGAGGGCTGTGTCACTGTGGAGGCAGTGAGCATGATTTTGTTATTTTGATGAGTAAAAGTGCCTTAACTATTAATCTGACTCACGACAATCAAAACTGACATTCATTTTAGGAGAGGTGATTCTTAAGTGCAGGATGACAAAATTCTATCAGAAGTTTCAAAAAGTATAAACGCAGGATAATGCCCATGGTAAATAATAAATAGTAGCTCCTGTTTTGCTTATAATCTTCAGAGTAGAAAGGTACAGAATATGAATATAACCTACATTAGTACCAAGACAGGTCTTGTTCAAGTTTTTGAAAAAAAGTATTTTTAAGCAGTACTTTGTTTCTTTGTATTTTTTTCTTTACAATTTGAGACCATAGTGTTAAGTAAATCAGACACATGAGCTTAAATATTACATGATTTCTCATATGAGAAATTGAATATATAAATAAAGTACAAAATAGGGGGGCTGGGGCTTAGCACAGTTATTTAAACGCATGCTCAGGCAAATGTATTCAGGCTCAGGGGACTGGGGTTTCATCCCTGGCTCCACAAGCCTTACCTGACCTGCGCTTAAGATAGCCTGAACAAGCATAAGCAAGTAAGTAAATAAATAAATTGGTAAATAAATAAAGTGCAATATGAAAGACAGGTAATGTAAAAAAAAAAAAAAAAAAGAGAGAGTGGTCAGAAATTATTATATACCAGCATAGACAGTGTATTTAAAAGTGTACTCTGTGCACCCGTGGTGCACACTGAGATGTTGATTGAGACTGCTTGGTGCCTCTCGCCTGGGAGTCTGAGAACACTAGAATCACTATGAATCCGATCTATATAGTGAGACCCTGTAGACTCTGAACTAAATACATAAAAAATAACTTTAAAAATGTACTTTGATTTAGTATAATTATCTTATGTGATATGTATATATACATATATATATATATGTATATATACATATATATATATATGTATATATACATATCACATAAGATAATATATATATATAAGATTCCAGGACTGGAATTTGAACTCATGACCTTGCACTTTCCAGGCAGACACTTGTGCCATGGAGCTATATGCCTAGCCCCTGTTTTATATATTTTTGACCTATTAGTCTGGTTGTTAATCTGTATGTTGGATAATTAACTTTATAAAGACTTACATGTAAACAAATCTGATGTTGACAAAAATAGGGAGGAGAAGAGTAAAAAAATAATTGAGATATGTTATTGGTATATAACATATACCAATTCCCCATAGTAATCATTATATTCCGCAATGCAGTGACCATGATACCCTGAAACATACTAACAACAATTCAAATAAAATAAAATTTGAATGACAGGAAAAATTTTAGATAACTTCAAAATTTTATTTAATTGGGCTACATTTTCCTAATTTAGATAATACAACATTTCAGATAATATAAATTTCCACTGAAAAGTACTACATAAGGAATCACTGGAATGAGTATTTTAATGTATACTTTTTCTAACTATACATATACTTAGTATATAAGACTACAGGAATTTCAGACAATGTAATTTAATTATAAATTTCTATGAAATAGAAACCAAAACCCCTTCTGACATGTAGTAATTAAGAATATTGTGACTCTGTTAGACCAAGTACTTTGGGTTGATTCTAAAGTGAGTGGCAGATTTGCAAACAGCATATTTTAGCCACAGGCAAAGACTGTTCTTAAAATAAGAACACTGTTGTAAGGACAGTGCCGTGTCTACCATGCTGGTCTTTTCATTTTCACTTAAGCAGCCATCAGTTTGGAGGCAGGTATCTAAATGACAGAGTTGGAAATCAAATATTTTCATAATCTAAGTCACTCATTATATACCATCATAAAAATCTTGGTCTACGGATAAATTTAATTATTGATACCTTCAGACATGACATATTCGTGAATAACTCTATAACAGAGTTCAAATACCATAGGCAGTGTTCAAAAACCTTGTGATTTGCAGATGAGTATACCTATTTTCAGTGAACTGTGATTCTTCTAAATTCTACCCTACCTGATATATCAATCACTTCTACTTAGAGCTGAGTAGGAGAAAAAAACTAAGGGGCATTCAAGTTATGAAACTTTTAATGGCTTTGTTTGGCTGTGGAAAGAGCCCTAGATTTGATAAAGAAGTTTGGATTCACTTATGAACTCACATTCATTGTTGATAGCTGCCTGATTCAGTAGTTAGAATTTCAACCCTGAAATGGTCATAGTCTTCTAAAAACATGACGAGAGCCTATAAAAAGTGATGAAGGACTTGATTCTTGTGTCATTCCTCAAGTCGAAATCTGTGACTTTATCACAGCTGTTTATAAGAAGAAGCAGGGAAGAGGAAAAAATGTTGAAAACCCCTTCTGAATAAACACAAACAAAGATCCCCACGTTGAAAGAACACCAAACTTGTGACTTTAGAGCACTGTTAACAGTTAAAATTTTTGACTGTTTTCACAAGGATTTGTAGAAGAGAATTGTATTAGGAAAGCATATTATAAGAGAGTACCTAAACTGTCTATGAAAAGTGAATTTTTGTATTTAATATTAAAAAGCTATTTCAGATTGTTATTCTCAAATGTTTAAATAATAAGGGAAGCATCGAAGTTTATGTTTTGCTCATTGAAATGATTATGCTTAAGCAGAAATTGTTTTCATATTTGTCATCATTTATTACTACTCTTTTTTTTTTTTTTTTCCTTTTGGGATTTGGTTTTTACAGGGTCTCACTGCACAATTTGGGTTCATAGTGATACTCCTGTTTTTCAGTCACCCAGTGCTGGAAGTAAAGTTGTACATCACAATGCCCAGCTTCTGTGGCGAGCTCAGTCCACCCTGGGGGTGGGGCTTGTGGTGCTAGGAATTGAACCACAGTCAGTGCACGTGACTAAGCTTATCTAAGCAGGTGCTTTAGTCCACTGAACTATCTCACCTGCCCTCACTACTCATTTTAGAGCAGAACATAGATAGATAGGTAGCTAGGTAAGATAGGTAGGTAGGTAGGTAGGTAGGTAGGTAGGTAGGTAGGTAGATAGATAGATAGATAGATAGATAGATAGATAGATAGATAGATAGATAGATTTTATTCAGCAGCCGAAATAAACTACAATAAAATATGAAAACCTAAAATGAGTCATTAAACATACTCAGCTCAATGTTTTTTTTTTCCATTTTATGTTAAATGCAGGAAAATATTTTGATTCAGAAGATAATAGTTCTTTTTTATTTTTATTTGTTTATTTGGTACAGATCCTTGCTGTACAGCATGGATTCATAATCATCCTCCTGTCTCAGTCTCCCCAGTTCTGGGGTTACAGGTGTGAGCCACCACACCATGGTTCAGTGGCCAGCACAGTGGGCCTGCAGTTCCAGGGCCAGCATGGCATAGGGTACCAGGGATGGAACTTGATCCTTGTGCTTGCCAGGCAGGCACTTGCCCCAAAAGACTTCTTAAAAAAAATAATTATTTTAATAAGAAAGAAATAACAATGAGAGTTTGAAAACAGGTTAATAGAACAGTTGCAATAATTAATATATTGCATATTGTTATCTTCATATTAGTTATATAGAGTACAAGATACAGACATGATATCTTTTCTAAACACTATCAGTATAAATCTTCTCATTGAACTAAGAGAAAATAGCCGTATATATAGTCCAATAGTCCATGGTAGTGTGAGTTATAAGCAGAACTGACACCAAAAGACTTAATTTTTATATAGGCTTCCTTTTTTTTTTTTTTTTTTTTTTGCTTTTTGAGGCAGGGTCTCGCTATGCAGTTCAGGCTGTCCTTGAGCTCACTTTTGTAGCCCAGGCTGGTCTCGAACTCACACCAATCCTCCTGCCTCAGCCTCCCGAGTGCTGGGATTACAGGTGTGCATCACCACGCCCGGCAGCTAGGGTTCTTTTTTCTATTCATGGCTCAAAATGCTTTCTCATAATTTGTCAGAAGTTCATAATTTTTCAATACAATAAACATGAAAATTCATGGTTATATCAAGCTAGAAATTTATATGCTTGTATGTGCCTTTTTAAAGTTTTGAAAATAACTAATTATGTCAAATTCATTTCCATAATGTGAGTTTCTACTCTTAGCAGAAATGAAATTTACCACCATAATATTTATTACTTATTTATTCATTAATTTATTCTTCACTGTATTCCAGAAGGCACACATAGGAAGGGTTTACTTATAGATTATTATCATTTGGTATGCATTACTTCATGCATTTATGTATTTCTATCTCTATTACATTGTATTTATAAAGTTTTCCTTTAGTAATTCTTTGATTTGGAAATGAAGGGAGCATTTTTAAGCAAATGGATTCTCCTTGGGCACCGTATAAATAATTATTTAAAATGTTTAAAGCATTTCATAGAGCCATTTATAAATGTAATGTATTAGATAGTATAACTCAGGAACACTTTAAAATAGTGTCTTTTACTTTTCTGATGTAATTTCAGAAATTTAGATATACATTAAATTTTACTTTAAAATGAGAAATTACCACTTTTTTTTTTACAGAAAGTTTTTTTTAAGAATTTTTTATTTTATTTTTTTTTCTTGTTTCAGAACCTTTGTTTGTTTATTCACTCATTTTTATGGCTGGCTCAGCCCACGTCCAGGGCAGGGCTTGCGCAGCATGTGGTGCCGGGGATCCAACCGTGGTCCCTGAAGCCGCCCAAACTTTCCCAAGCAAGCACTTTAGACCACTGAGCCATCCCACCAGGCCCCAAATTGCCATTTAATACACCTAAATTTGGTAATATTTGTGTTCTTGTTCTTCCTCATATTCTCCTTCCCTATAAACTGTCCCTCTGTGTGTGGTTTGGTATTAAGAAAATTGACCATTCAATAAAATTAATTTTAAGAAGAAAAATCTTTACAATGTATTTGCAAATGGTTTAGGTTGCTCACCAAATTATTTTTTTCTAGATAAAAATATAAAGCCATATATTTCTCTGCATACATTATTATTTGAGATAAGCCATAAATCTATCTTTACCCAGGCTATATCCCAAAGTGTTGCTAAAATCTGCAGCTAGTTTCAACTTTTCATTTCTTCATTTTATGAACAATTTTTGTCTTTGAAATGCAGCATAAGAAAATGCCTTTATTCAGTAATCAGCATTAAAAAACTGGTTAGCATGGAAATATAACTTTGTATAGAACACACATACACATATGCACATGGACGCTCATCAGTGCACACACGTCACAAGAAATACAGGTAAAACAGAAAACCAGAATAAAATCAGTGGCTGATACCGTGTTGCCCACATATATAGTCAGAATGTTAACCACTGGGAGAAATTGGTAAAAGGATACATTAACCTCCGCCTTATTTCCTAAATTGTATGAAAATTTGCAGTCCTCTCAAAATACTCATATGGCAAAAACAAAGCTTGACAGACTTTTTCTTCATGTGCAAGATCATAAATATTTTAGGCTTTCCAAGTCAGGGCAACTAAGTCAAATCTGTTGTTATAGCACAAATATGAAAGGATGAGGTTGTGTCGCTTGTAACTCTATTTACAAACAAGGCAGCAACAGCAACAGACTACACCTTGGTGTGGCCTTCTGGTTTAAAAAGATGCAAAATTTTCTACCAGGTAATACTTTCAAGATTTAATGATAACGAAAATGAATTATATATTCATGATGCTATAATTTGCAGCCCTTGTTGTAATTTTCTTAACTCTATACATACAGAATAGCAATTTCATTTACTATTAACGGTTTTGAAATCATTTCTTTCAGTATCACGCTCCTCTGTTCAGGAAATCCTCAAGTTAATGTTACTTCTCTTACAAAAATAGTTAATAGTTTAGACAGAGCATTGTACTAAATAATATTGAATATCTATCCTGAGATTCTCTTCCTTAAGCATGGGTAATAATTACTTTAAAAGTAAGGTTCCATTTTCTGTGCTTTCCTTCATTTTTCCCCCTCATTATGTCCTAGAATTGAGCATCCTGAGGAAGAGTTTATGTTGTGTTCAATTGCTTTCATTTTCAGGATGTAATAAAACATTATTTTAAGCAGAATTCAACTTTTAAGAGTGCAGTCAGCTTTATACATGTATTTAGATAATGTAAAGAAATTTCATTATATAAGTTTTTTTTTAACTCTGGAGAATTTTTGTACTTGTTTTCTGTCCATCCTGCCATATTATGAGCATAGTTTTAAGAAATCAGGTTCAGTTTCTTATCAGGACTAAATTTCTTTTCCTAATGTTTGTTTTTCCATTCTGCCTTGTCTTCTGTTTTAATATGAATGATTTACATGAAAAAAAAACATCTTGAATGCAGGGAAAATATAAAAGAATTTGCATTTAAGAGGCACAAATTTAAATATTTAGTCAGTGCTGTGGAGTGTTACAAAGAAAGATGGACTTTACTATTTACAAGAGATATTACAAACACTGTAGTGCATTGATGTTAATTTTTTTTCAGTGATTCTGAATGAGAGCCACTCCTATATAAATTTCCCAAGGGATTAGAGTTGTTAGAGTCCAATAAGATTAAAAAGATGGTATCTTGTTTTAAATAATTTTAAAACATAGCAGTTATTTCTGAAAATATTTAGATAGTCCTGTGCTTGACTTATTTTTGCCCTTCACCTAATATGTGGCTGATCACTGTATTCTTATCTTAATTATCTGAAGCCTCACCCCACATCTTTATCTGCATGGCCAGGTCTTTCCTTTATGTGTTCATTACAGCACTGCAAATGTCCACCAACTCCATACCCACTCCTTAACCAAAGACCACACCACACCTTGCCTCACAGACACACACACCACCCCCACACACCTCATATGCATCTTCCGCACTGTTGCTAGAGTAGTTTTCATAAAATTCATCTTTAACCTTGCCATTTATTTGCTTACTATTCAAATGATATAGTAGAACAAAGCAAGACCCATCAATACCTTTATTCTGACTATTTTCTACCTTCTTTCCCACCAAATCTGGGTTTCTGCTGCCCTCTGTAGCACCTACACACACCCTTTATGCTCTAGCCACTCTGATCAAGTGCTTCGTTATGCCCCTTCTCACATTCATGCTTTTGCCTTTTCCCCAGTTACCCTGAAAGCTTCTCTGCCTGAAATCCTATTCTTCAGAGCAACTCAAGCATTATCTTATTGGAAAGCTGTCTGCGAACCCTTAATAACTCAGCATATTTCATCACTCAGATTATTTACCAAATAACACTTGATTTCTTTGTATGTTTGTATACTGAAAAGTGGGAAGGCAAGTTGAAGAAAAAAACTTGAAAATCCAACCTAGTGAAGGCTTTAAAAAATAGGAAGGGATATATTATTCATATTTGAATTTCTCATACCTGAAAAATACCTAGTATTCAGTGCATGTATGTTGTGCAGATTTTTGAATGAACCAATAAGTGAATAAATGAAAGAGATCATTGTTTTTTACTCTTTAGAATTTGGTTAAATCCCAGCTCAAGAAGCAATCCAAAAGATGTTGAAGGATTAAATTAGGCTCCATTTTATTGTATATTGAAAGAATGAATATTTGAAAACACTTTCTGCTCACCCAGCATCATACAGGGACGCATGATGGTAAATTTTAGAAATAACAGGGGAGTTATTAACAGGGTGAATCTACTATATTAATAACAGAAAATTCAATGAATCTGGAAGAACACACAAATTTGAGAGGTATATTTTATTAATATCTATGGTTTTAGCAATATCAATTTATTATAATTTAGCACTTATTTAGTTTCAGTAATCTGTATGAGTCCTTAACGATTCAGATAAATGAGATAGCTCACATAGATACAGTAATATATAAATATTTCTAAATCATTATGAACACATCTAAAACCTACTTTATCAGCTTTCCTCCTTCAAAGAATCCCTTTGTTTCTAATTCCTTTAATATATCTTCAACCAAGCCTATTCCAGTGAACCAATCTAAAATTTCAACCTCTCCCTAGAAGTTCTCATTCCTGCTTTTATGTTTTTCCAATATCACCTTTTATGTCACTTGCTTAATTATTGTCTTTAGGTATATATTGCCCTTCCCTCTTTCCTCACATCCTACATTGTAAACGCTACAAGGGCAGAAATTTTTATGTACATGTGTCTGTTTTTAGCTGTTATGTCCTTTGTTCTGCTGAAGTATTCAGCAATTATTTGTGAAATGAGTGAGCCATTATGAATCTGATGAGTTCCACTGCCCAGTTGTCCTGTGGCCTTTATGTCTGGTTAATTTCCCCTTGACCTCTTTTTTTGTAATTCTCTTAATAGGACATACTAATAGTTCTCTAAATCATGTACTAACTCTAACATGAGGAGCTTTAAGTCACCGTTAATCTTATTTTGAAATGAGAACTTTCTGTCCTAAGTTGCCTCCCAAACTGGTGTCTACTGATCTTTAGTATTCCTTTTAATTGCCAATTTGATTTTGTTAATTCAAAGATTAGCTAAATATTAGCCTACACTTTAAGCCTTCCAAACTAATCCTATCTAAAAGGTTTTTAGTTCTTCTGCCTCAGAATTTGAAGTTTTATTTCACAACTACCCAACTTATTGTACTAGCTGTTTCACATGTAAAGTCAAATAGTACATAATTCAATAAGCCAATCAACCAGCCTTCATTTGTTTTACAAAGTATTTTAACATGACTGATTTAATATTGGATAAATAAAATTTGAACTCATAGCCTCGCAGAAGTAGACCATTTTTGATTCAAGAAAGAGAACAAAATTCTGAAAAGAAATTGATGGTTAGATGCAATATAGTTTCGAGTGTGGGTGGCCAGCAGGCAGAGATGCCAGCCAGCATTTAAGGTTTTTCACAAGGCTCAGAAGTGGTCAACAAACAGTGATTTTTTTAAAATTTAATTAATAAACAAGAGATAGAGAAAGGTAAGGATAATATAATCTAGAAAGAATAATGCATTGAAAGTACAGAGGAAAAATACTATTCAAGAAATTTTTAAATAAATGAACATCAAACTTTTTGATTAAATAAAGAATCAAAGATAGTAAAAATGACAAATGCCATGAAAGTTCCATACAATCCAATGATTTCAGTGGAAAAAAATGATATAACTGAGAAAGAAGAGCTAAAGCAGTTTATAGGAAGAGGATGAGTTTAGCTTTGGATAGATTGACAGTTTACAGAGAGAGGATAAAAAGTATGTTTTAAAAATTTTTAGACTGAGAATAATGATCTTAGCTACAGTGATTTAAAAAAAAAATATTCACAAGTTTGACACCCCTCCCATCATATGAAAGTGTCATCAAGATTAATGTTTAGGACTTATATTTCACACAAAACTTTAAAAGTCATAGCATTCTGTCTGTCTGTCTGTCTGTCTGTCTGTCTCTCTGTCTATTCATCTATATGGCAGTGCTGAGGATTGAGCAATAGTTTTTGGTTGCTCTCATAGGCAGAATGGTCTACTACGTGGAACATTTCTACTAGTACAGTTTTGTTACAATTTTCATTTCAAATTTAGTATATCAGTGCCTCATGCCAAAGAAAGACATTCTCGGTGACTCATTTACCTGTGAGAGAACAATGATTAAGATGTGGTAATTATGAGAAAATGACATTAAGTTGAAGTTTGTTTTTGTTGTTGCTGCTTCTCTTATTTAAATAGGATGTAATTGTTCTTGAGAATCATTAGAAAATAAAGATTAAATCGTAATCAGTCTTGATTCTTTAAAAATTTAAATAATAGGTTCAACTTTACCTGTATCCTAGGTAAAGTGGAGAAAAATATACTCTTTTCAAAGCTGTCATTTTTTCTTAGTATGACACTATTAATAATGTAATGCATTGCTATTTTGGAAGTTTGCTGCTTTTCTCATGTATTCTCTTGTTCTTATTCTTTTCTGTGTTCTAAATGAAGAATAAAGCATAAGAGAAGATACTATACTGAAATCACTCTCTCTGTGAACTACATTGTCTCTGACCTCAGAAGTAATTTTTTAAAGAACTATTTCTTCAGAGCTCTTATATTTAGTTTCCCTTCCTCTTTGTGCGTGTTTTATACCAACATTTTCAGGGGCTTTCACAAATAATTTTTTTCAATTAAGATGACAACTTCACTGTAATATGACCATTTCTTGGGTAACTTCTGGTTTTGACAGGTATGATAGATCTGCCCACTTTTAAATCTTCACATTTCTGACTTGTCCTAAGATCAGAAAATATTTTTCATTTGCTAGTATATGTGAGCAGCAAGCATGAATGAAGGCATGACATATAGCATAGCCCTTTGATGAATCTATTTTAACTCAGTGCCAGAGCAAATACTTAACCTCAAGCCTAAAGATTCAGCTTAGACTGCTGCTCATACATGGCACAGTTTTAAATATAAAGAATGTAGCTAAGCCGGGCGTCGTGACGCATGCCTGTAATCCCAGCACTCGGGAGGCTGAGGCAGGAGGATCGGTGCGAGTTCGAGACCAGCCTGGGCTACCAAAGTGAGCTCAAGGCCAGCCTGAGCTGCATAGTGAGACCCTGTCTCAAAAAGACAAAAAAAAAAAAAAGAATGTAGCTGAAAGCACTTTTCATTTGTATGTGTGAAGTGCTGTGTTGCATATAACTTGAGTTTTAAAGTTTCATTGTTTGAAAGTTAATATTTATATTTAAATGCCTTCTCTCTTGTTCCATTATCCATTAAATTGTATTTTAACATCATTTGATTTTGATGAATATGTAAAAAATCAAATTTTATACTTAAGATGATATTCCTAATTGCACTGACATTTGAAAAGCATATTCCTAACCATAATGTAAATGAACTGAGCTTTTGATTTTTTCTAATACTCTTTTTATAATGTAAGATTAAAATATCTAAATTACTCACATTGAACCTAGATTTTAGGGTTACTGAGTATTAATTTACTTATAACCAGTAAATTTTACTTTATTTTATAAATGTAAAATATAGAATGCGTAAGTTCCTCCTTTTTGTGAAGAGGATTATCTTTTAAGCACACAGTATTTTTGAGTGTCAGGGGTTAAAGAAATTCTTATATACTGGATCCATTGGATGTGTTGGAATGTTTTAAGAAATCGATTCTTACTAATGGAGAGAATGTTTTTAAAGTGAACTATTGCCATTTCTCAGTCAACCACATACAGCAGAAGAAATTCAAGTAAACATTGCTAGAGAGACAAGCTCTTCCTTACAGAATTAATGAGAACTGCAGCAGTCTTCCATGGGGAATTAGAATTTGAAGAACCTTTTCCATGTGCATTATTCCCTAATGTCTAGAACCAGATAAGTAACCTCTAATTTTAAATGTGCAATTATCCAAACAAGATGAATGTGCAGGGCAGAGCTGGATAAGAATGTCTATCTCAATGTTAATATTTTTATTCTCTTTTACAATAGACACATAGTTGGCAAAGCTGCATTTCTGTGAAATCTTGTAAGACACAGCTAACTCAGGAGTGATATAACCAGCTTTATCTTGTATCAACCATGGAGATATGGCCCAAGGGAGAAACATCCAAGAATGAACCCCTGCCATTGTCCTTTCTAATGTTTTTGATCTGTTGTTTTGTCTTGATTAGATTTATATTTTATTAAGTGCAAACTGATAAACCAGGGTAGTATTTGATACATAGAATTAGCAACTACAGCTTTAAAATGTGTGTATATATTTTCTTAAAGAACTACAGAATTTTGGAATATTTTACCTGAAATAAAAGACCTTAGAAAATCTACACCTTAACGTTTTAGATGAAAGGAAACAAGACTAGGAACATAGAATATATTACTGATAAAACTAGGAAATAAATATATTGGTTTATGTTCTAACTAAAGAAAAAGTATGTAAGAATTGCCTTTTTCATACATAACTCTATAGATTATATATTTTAAAACTAATATCTAGATACTGTTTATTCTTAAAAATGAGTTAATATAGCTTAAGAATAAAACATACCTTTGTAGTCCAAATCCAAGCATTTTTTGGCTAGTAATGCTATATTCAAATATAATGTATTTTACATACTGGGAAGATAATATAAAGGTTGACTGTCGAAGACCTTTTGAACTATGTTGTATTTTTGCATGTACTTTGCATGTATTATAATAGTTTTTCTAAAATATTTGGTTTAAAGTAAATATATCCCAGACTGCAGACCAGAATGCAGCAGAATCAAGGGGATGATTTTTATTGATAAATTCTAGTAATACAACTTTAACTTCAGTTTTAAGAATCATTATTATTTTCAACAGAAGGGCATATTTATTGTAAACCTTAAGCAGTCTCTCTGAAACCTGAAAAAGATTTGTGAAAACAGCCTGCAATAAAAATCATACATGCTTCATAAAACACTACTTGATAGATATCACTTGCACCATTAAGAACTAAACGACAAAGGATGTAATTTCAGTTCTGGCATGCAATATTAATCGAAAGCCTTTAAAACATCTTGCTGATAGGAACCATGACAGCGTGACATTGAAGAGTTATGAGCTAAAGACATCTATCTTAATCAAATTTTCAAAGTAAATGCCATGAAACATAAAGTTGTTTCATTCTTCCTTGCATTTTCACATTTTTTAGTGAGGAATATAATTGCCTAGTGTTAATTTAAATGCTAAGAATATAAGCTCAGAACTTTAACATATGAGTTCAGTGTACAAGGCTGAAGCACATTTTATGTAAGTATACTTTGCAATACTGAAAATTATTTCTGCAATCACATAGATTCTTTAAGAAGAGATATGCTATTGCTACTAGATATTTAATCAATATAATTATGGATATATTTGGTTTTATAAATTTGGAAATAAAAAAATGTGAAACCTTTCTTCTAAGATAGAAAAATGTAGGAAAAATAGGAAATATCAAAAAATATATGAGTATCACTAAATGTATGGTAAAATTCTTACATTACTCATTTGCATAAAAATTGCTTTAAAATACCTCGAAGTTAAGAAATTACATTGAATATCACGTCACCATTTATAAATATATTGAATACATGTTATCTTTTAATTTTTACAAGACTTCTGTATATGAAGTATATTAGTACTCTCACTTTCCAGATAAAAATACTGGATTGATTTATAGTTATTAAATGTGAACCCAGAGCTTGAAATCATCTCTTAAGGATTGAATGTTTGTGTCCCCCAGAGTTCATGAGTTGAAGTATGAATTACCTGTACGGCTGTATTTGGTGATATGGCCTCTGAGGAAGTAATTAGGGCTAAATGAAGTCATAAAGGTATGGATTCAAGCCTACAGGATTTGCATCCTTTTAAGAGGAGATACCAGATTCACTATGCCCCTCCCCCAACACCTATACCCAAATGCACACAACCCTTTGACAACATAGCAAGAAGACATTCATCTTATAGCCAGAAAGCCAGCTGTTTCTTGAAACTGATGTTACCAGACCTTATCTAGGACTTCCAACTTAATGTACTGTAAAAGCAAAGGCTAGATAAAATAGACTGAGACTCTTTGTCTTATAATTAACTAAAAATGTATCATAACTCTAATCTTAACACTTACAAAATAGTTCTGTATTTTTTTTTAATTTGAAACCACTCAGGCTTCTTAAATAGAAATTTTCACAAGTAATTTTAATATTGAAATAAGAAGTCAACTTTAATTTGATACAAAGTGATTTTTAGGATATGTACTTTAAGATGTTAAATTATGAGATGATGTGAGGTTTATAGTTATCCTAAAATTTTAATATTTATAACAAAGCTATTGTACAAATATTTTATCATATAGTATCTAAAATAAAGAGAATTTCAAAACTGAAATATTTCAAAATTCATGCATGACCCTCATCTTAGTCTTCTTCCATTCCTGTCTCCTCTTCTTTTTTAAATTTAATAGAGGGAAAAACCAAGGTCTAGAAAGAAATTGATTTACCTATAGTTATCTTAGTGAGCTCGAGCAAGTACCCATCTCTGTGGTTCCTTTATCCTTTTTAGGTCTTCTTTCTTCTCTACTAGACATTTGCATTGTGGTAAAGAATATATTATGTTATCTGAAAAGCACAGCAAATCTGCATTGTTTTGAATATTTGATTTACTTTTTTCTTAAGCTACTTGTCATATAGTAATACATCTTGTAGTTACTTTTCAGTCTGCCCTTATCTGTATTTCAAATATATTTTATTTGTATCATATCATATCCTACATTTAAAGTCAGTAAAATATAATTACATGAAAATCAAATGCTTGTTATGTAATGAGAAAAGTGTTTATTGATTATATGTCAACAGTTTATTTTCAGGATTGAGACATCTTTTGCTTTCTCTCTCAGGTGAAATATTTTATAATGGGAAGAAGACTGTCCTAAAGCACATAGAGAGACATTTTATTGTTATCTTTATCTAGTTTCCTGTACGTGTTTAATAGGTTTCTATTAGAAATGATAGTGCAAAACTGAATTTTATAGAGGGTCTACCTGTGCTATTGCTAATGATAATCCTATGACAAAATACTATAAGTTGCAGAGGGCAATTGCTTACACTTGTTTGAGTGCCCTTTAAATAGTCCAGGTTATTTATGAAGCATATTTTTTGAATAAGGACAATAGAAGTCAGAATACTATCAAAGAGAAGTTGCTGGCATTCAAGAAAAGTTAGACCATTTACATAAAGCACTCTAAAGAATGTTACTATCCAATAACAAAAGCAAATAGCAAAGGAAATCATATAAGATGAAAACTACATATATGTTCACAAGTGTTTTGTATAAATTGACAACTGTAAGAATGGTATTAAGAATTTTGAAGGAAGCTTGTTAGCTCTAAAGAAAGGTTTGGTTTTTTTGTAACTCTTAATTGATGTTTATAAGTCTTTATTATTTTCCTTAGTTTCTTTTTAAATTGGAAGTACTTATTCATATGTAGACATGCTTTATCTTTCTGTTTCTCTTTCTGAGGATGAGTTATTTTCTGAGATCTGCTTTCCAATTCACTGTTACTCCCTGTAGTCATTTCCAGTTTACTTTTTAAATCAGATTTTAATTTGAATAGCTGCCTTTCTCCGCTTTATAGACATTTTTTTTTCAAAACTGAGTCATGCCTTTTTTTGATAATGTTTA